>VZSE01008843.1:952-295722 GCA_013398275.1 Promerops cafer
CCCTGTGAGCAGTTTCGGTCCATGGACGGTGGTGAGAGCACTGTACATGGAAGGAGCATGTCACGATGGCAGAGTTTCTCTGAGCAGTGCCATGTGTGACAAAGAAACATGTTGGTTTCAACTGTGTTTTGTGGGGAGGACTGTGGTACAAGAGAGACTCCTCTCTCCCCTGATGGACTGAGAATTGATTATCAGAGTGTGGGTAACTTGATCAGGACTCCAAGATTTTTGTCTCACTGTGCTTTGGTGAAATTTGGTGGGAGGAGGAGGAATGGTTTAAAAGGTTTTCATTCTGTTTCCTGTGTGTTTCTGATTTTAGTTTGTAGATTAATAAAGTTTCTTTTTTTTTCCCTCTCTTTCTAAGTTTGAGTCTGCTCTGCTCTGTTCCTGGTCACATCTCACAGTAGTTAGTTGAAGAAAATACATTTTCATGGGGGCACTGGCACTGGCATTGGGCCAGCGCCAAACCATGACACTGTTCTATATTCACTCTCTGCTAAATGGCTCCAGTCCTTCACCAAATCAATACCTTTTCTTGTCTTTCTGATGAAAAGTTATGATTTACCTATGGAAAGTCTCTGATGCAGTTTTGGTGACATCCCTGAGCATGTGGGAGAGCTGGTCCCAGTTTCACAGCTGCATAGAAGGACTCAAAGACATCTCCAAGAATATAATCTATTTTATAATCCAGGGTATGGGGAGAAGAGAGGTTTCCCTTTCTCCTGTTGAAGCTGTTCTCTTTTGCAGGAAAAAGCCCCAAGAAGTCATGATATCATTTTATTTGGAAATACTGCAAACTCAACTGGACAATGCCCTGAGCAACCTGAACTAACCCTGAAGTTGACACTGCTTTGAGCAAAGAATTAATGAGATGACATCCCAATGTCCCTGCCTGACTTGTGTAAGTCCCTGATTCTAGAATTACATGGAAAATAATCTAGAGAAAGGAATATGTGAGAGTTTCCTTGTATCCTAAAATATAGCACTCTCACTGTGAAGGACTTCCCTGTCACCTAAAACTGTTTGAATATTTTCTCCCATGTCCATAACTTATGGAATTACCTCTTTTCCTTCTTTTACTAATTGCTAGGCAGATCTATATACCTACTTGAGAAACAAAGAGTGAAGTAGTCTTGAGAGGAAGAGGAGATTTATGCACCTAAGTTTTACCTACTCCTGTTGTCTGTGCTTATAGTTTCCTTAGAGACAACCTCAGAAACAGGTTCCAAACATCATTACTTATGTTACTAAACAAGTTGCCTGAATTTCATCTGGACGTAGCAGACACATCTGATTTATTTCAACACTAACAGGATCATGACTGAAATAAAATCCTCCACAGATGAGTGTTTCAATTGCTACTGTTATTAATCCTGCTGTTTAAGTTCATATTTAACAAGAGGCATATGCAAGGCTCATTTCATATCAAAACAGTGAAGAAGCTTCTCATCTGTCACTGTCACAGACATCTGTGAGGAGCCACCTGCAGCACTTTTCAGGGCAGACAGGAACAGAAGAGTGTGAAAAGTCAGCGTGACAAGCAGAGGGACTGTGATACTGATTGTGCAATGTGTTTTCCTTGTCAAAATGGAATGAACCTGTCTCAGAGGATGCCATTTCTTCACCTCACACAGGTACAAAGTGGGAATCATGAGTTGCCACAGTGCATTGGAGGCATGTGGCAGTGAATGATCTCTGCTATGGAATAAATGTTCCTCCTGCCCCTGACAGGTCAGTGCTGGGCAGCAGAGTGATGCTTTCCTGTCCTCTGTGGAGCACAGAGAGCTCATGCCGAGACCTTTTCAGCCAATATTTGCCTCAGATGCTTTCCAGGATGAAGAAGCACAGATATTACCCAGCTTTTAAAGTGGGATCACCCTTCCAGTGCACTCACTCTCCCAAAAAATTCCTGACCAAGCACAAGCCAGGTACCATTCCCAGTAGGAAGTCTGCATGTGTTTCCAATGAGTCAGTCTGTTCCTGGGGAATATGAGAGTTTCAGATGTGCACCTTTCCTCACAACACTGCCTCAGCTCTAGAGAACTGTACTGGTCTTGTTTAATTTACAACAACAAGTGAAGCCACAAAGTTCTATTGGCCTATTGGCAGGAATTAATCCCAGCTTTTTCACTCTGGAGGAGGAGTCAGTCGACAATTTACAAGGGAAACCTGTGGAACAATGTCCCAAGTATATCTCAAAACAATTTGAGGTTGGCAAACATTTCAGCAAAGTCATAGGAAGGCTTTCCTTGGCTTCACTCCATGTCAGCTGAACCCTTTCTTGCTTAGCTGGCTCCCTTCAGAGACATTTCATTCATTTTCCCTATTTCTGGTGTGGGACAGGGAAACTGCAATCCTGGCTCTGGGCCCTGGCCATTTACACTGGTTACTTGTTATTGACACAAGCCAGAACTACATCCTTTAGAGTAAGACATAGGAATTGGGAAGATATTTAGTTGGAAAAATTTCCACCTCTGGATGCCTCATTATAAACTCAAGGGCTGATGGTAAAAAAAAAAAAAAAAACAAACAACAAAAAAACCCCCTGATTTCTATTTCTGTGACTCTGAGAAATTCAGGCAAGGTGACTATGGGTAACCGTTCCTCCTTCTCCTGAAATTATCATTATGGAGCTGTTATAACAATCAAAGATACCTCTACTTCAATCTCACAGCAAATTTAATCATCCTTTTCTTTCAAAGCTTTCTAAGGGATGGTGTTTCTTGAATATTAAAACAATAAATATTTAAAACATTTCCATACATGTATTGCATGAAAAATATGACAGCCTCATAACAACTCTAAAGCAAATTTTTAAATAAATATCTAATTTATTTTCTCTCTAATCCCCAAAGTCCATCAGATTCCTCTCAAAACCAAGCAAACATCTGGTATAGCTGAAAAGATCCTGTAACTTACATTATACATTGTATTTCTCTTTCCAAGCATATATATGTATATATATATAGACATTGATGTTTCAGCCTCAGAACTATCAGTTATAAAACTGTGATATTGCTACTTTTTTCACCAGAGTGCTAAACTTCTTAGGACTCTGTTACCATCAGCTACAGCAGTCTCCAGAAGGTTGGATTTTCCACTTACCTGCTGGACAAATCTCTTCTCCTCTCCAGTTCTTTCCCTGTCCTGCTCTTTGTGCCAGTGAACATCTATTTTGACATGTTTGTCACAGTTCTACTAGAAAGAGGGTGTGTAATATTGCTGTAGTAGGATCAATACCTTGTTGTCACCATTATGGGCTTTAGGAAAGAACCACATTAACTGCTATTGTAGCATTCAATCAGTTGTTTATAAAGCTGTTATCTTCATTTAGTGGAGTAACTTTGAGACCAGGTGACACTGATCATTCTGTGTAAAATATGTTTTGCTTTATCTGCATTTTATTTTGACTTAATTGCTTTGGTTAGTGAAGTGCTAGAAGTTCTCTGATCTATCTCATTTCCTGAGGGATGTTTCTGCAAAGTAAAATACCAGTTTCACAAAGCAGTTTCACAAGTACAGTACAGCAGAAAACACACAAAAATAATTAATAAATAAACTTGTTAGAAAGAAATAGCTTTTTCAATTTGAAGAAGATTGATTTTATTTGAATTTGTATTAAAGTGAAAAATATACCTCCAATATAATTTTGATGCATTGGAAGTGATACTGAATATAATCTTCCCCTCTTTCTTGGGTTTTTAAACTCAAGCAAACTATATAATTTATCTTCCACCCTCTAAATTTTGCCATGGATTCCATTTTTCTTCTTCTCTATCTTGAACAAAAGGATGTACCCACATTATAGACATTGGGTTTCAAATGGCTGCAGCACTTGGAACAAATTTTGAAAAAACCCCACAATGTTGAAAAGCTTTTGGCCGTGCAGTGGGAAGGCTCTTGCAGCTGAGGAAAGGGCAGATTTTAGATTGGATTGGCAGCTGACCTGGGAATGTGACCCCCAGCATACATCTGGGGAAAAATCAGTCAAACCCCATATGCTCTGGGACATTTGCATCAGTCAAAAGCATTTCTGAATATGCAAGGAAAGGACATTTAGGCACTTAGATCATCAAGAAGGATCTTTACTTCACTCTGATGTTGTGCAGAGCCATGAACACTTTAATAATGGTGCCCTTTATGAAGAGAAGTCTTGATCAGGGGCCATCAAAAATCCAGTGCAGCGCCTGAGCTAAAACCATGGAAGCAGGATAGTGTCCCTTGATGAATAAAATAATTTAGCCACTGTGCACTTGAGACATTTTTGCCTTCAAGGAAAAGTCTTTTGGTTTGGGTTTTTAAAATATGTTTAAAAATGTCACACACTAAGGAACAAATGCTGCAGCTGTCACTTGTGGAACTCCAGCTGCAGCTTTCCTCTAGGAAGTGTCTTTTCATGACATACAAGCTCAGGGATCCACTGTGGAAATGCAGATAGTTTTAAGGAAGAAAGCAAAGCAATGTTAACCAGAGAACTGATCAAACAAAGCAACATCAAAGCACAAGCTCGAGGAGGGATGAATCTTTGTGAAGCAAGAATACACCATTCTTGCCACATGGGTTGTTGCTATCCTGGGGAACACCATGGATCTAATTCTGGTGTCATTTTCTTCAAAGTCAGAAGTGTCTGTACTGAAGTCAAAGCCATGATCATGTAAGGCTGGTATAAAAGATCAGAAGTGCTCTCACCCGGTAAAGTTTTGGGCAAATGGATCCAGGACACTTTACCATGTTAAAAAGAACTACTTTCAGCCCAATTTTTCTTTGAGCTGCAGTGCTCTAAATACAAAAATAACTAAACTGGAGTGAAAGTCATTCCCTGGCACTTTGTTACAGTAACTGGCTGAAGAGCATTAGCAACTTTTTATATCTTCCTTCATTTGAATTTCCCCACATATATTAAAATACTTACATTTGTAGGTAAAAGCAGTGCACTTAAAACACAGGCCAGCATTTTCACTCAGGGCACAGGACGTGCCTGTGGGTTAACATTCATGCCTGTAAAGGCACAGAGCCTCCTCATCTCTTTTTGTAAATTTTGGAAGTCAAAAATGTGCACCAAATACCCTAAATATGGCCTCACCTGCAAAAGTTGTAAGATTTCTGTAGAAGTACATGTAACATATTTCAAAGCTTTTTGTGGGCTTGTGAATGTGAAATCCTCTAAACCTCCTTCAGGCTTGTATCCCATGTGAAGATTTGAGAGATTCATTCTCCTCTTACTGAGATATAGACAACTTCTCACTTTTTGATCAAAAATATTGGTTCTGTCCTTCATTTTTCAGTCAGATTTACTCTAGGGTGGGCTGTGCACTTTTTCTAATGTAAAGATCTAAGGTTCTCACTCTCTCAACTGACTTTGCAGTGTATCACCTCTCAGAAAGACTGCTGAGGCTTAATTTCCTCCTCCAAAATACCTATTTGAATACCCACCCCAGCAGCCAAGCAGGCCAATGACAGCTGGAATCCAGTATTTTATTAATGTTTAGCTGAGGATACATTTTAATCCAGAATCATAGCTAGATCCCTAAGCCAACATGCACTCAAAAATGTGCTTTCTGTCCCGCAAGTTTTGTACGTAGAATTTGGGTACCTGGCTTCAGGCAAAAGTCTGCAATTCAAGACCTGAGCTGAGGGAGCTGAAAGCCCAAGGAAGAGCAACTTAACTTCTCCATGGAGCTGCTTCCACTTTCCCTGGGGTCCGAACACCCTTGTCCTGCACGGTGGGACAGGGTGGTCCTTGTAGTCTGTGGTTCTAGTGCTGAAATGTGAGTTGGAGGCTACCTGGCAGTGTTTGTGGCTTTGTTACCTGCAAACAACTCTGACTGCTCCCAGAATGTGAGTGAGAGGCAGGGACAGAGCCTTCCTGCAGTGGCTGTGTGGAACTATTTAGTGCACATGGCATGGCAGCCACTCAAAAGTAAAAAGAGCTAAATAAATATCCTGATCACCTAGCAGCCTTGTGAAACAGCCTAAATCTTTAATTTTTTTGGAGATGAATCATCTGTGAACAATAACACTAAAATGTAGAGCACTGCGGGGACTGACTGGGAAAGTACAGAGCAAGGTCTCAAATGTTTGTGCTTGTTTTCAAGGATGCAAAGCTTCAGTCTGAATTGAAAGGGAGCTGGCTGCCCTGGACACATCACAAGATAGAGTTTTTAAGAAAACTTTTAACAAAAGATACAAAAAGTGATCCACTGCTGTTGTATCATGGTAAGAAATAGACACTGAGGACATGTAGACATGTCCTCATTCCAGTCTGAGCTCTTGCTAACAGTGCTTCAGATGTTTTTTCTTCACCTTCTGTGCCCACCTACCACTTGCAACAAATTCAACCATGAAGTTTGGCTAACCCCTTATTTTAATTATCAGCTTGGTTTGCTGATTCTGGCAGAAATATTTCTGATTTGCAGCGCTAAAGTGATGTTTTGGCAGGTACCAGTGCTCTGGCAATCTAGATATTCTCTGAACTGGGTTCATCTGCTGCCTACATTTTCTTCAGTGCTGAGTGCAAGACAGGAAGTCCATAGGGCTGTTTGACTCTCTATTTTTGTAGTTTCGCCATCCCATTGATTTTGCAAATGTAACCAAAGACTTTGTGGAATTTCTGTCCGTGTGGTCTTTCAGGTAGTTTTTGGTGGCAGGACACTGTAAGCCAGGGTTCCTCCCTATGGGCATTCAGATATTTGAACACTTCCTCCCACCTCCTCTGGTGGTTTGTTCCCTCTGAGGAGTGACTGCTTAACCACAGTGAGTGCACACAGCCCATGACAAAGTCGGTAGCTCAGTGCTTTTGTCTGTCTGAGCTGGCACTTTATTGAAATGTTCACATCAGCTGCAATACACAATAGAGATCCACAGGCAAAAGAGTAACAACAATGTAATGAGGGCACCTCATCTGAGAGCTCCATTGAGAGCCAGACTTTACAATATCCTAAATGAAAAAACACAAGGCACTACAGCAAATAAGCTCATCAGTACTGCAGATTTCACCCACCCAAATGTATGTGTAAATATAGCCCAGGAGAAGGCAAAACCATAGATGAAAATATCTCCCTTAAGGAGATTTCAGAGACAGATGGGTCTTAGGATACCCTGTAAAGATTCAGTTTGACAAGCAGCCTTTGGAGACAGGCCCAGTCCCATCTCCCACACAGCCAAATAAAGGGACAGCCCTTTTCCTCCATCCCTTCTTAGTGATAGGGTCTTCTTCCCCAAATGAGTAACCCACTGCCTCATCAGCTATTGGGTGTACTGGTGCAGATTCTCTCCTCTGTCTTTCAGAGGGGGACAGCACCACTGCTGTCCAATTCTGTCAGCATATCAGGTATTTCACAGGATCCCACCCAGCAGGGTTTCCTGTCAACATAACAGGCTGTTCACACAGGCCTTCAAGTGTTTGTATTCCTGGAGACTGCAGAATCCTTCAGATAACCTTCTTAATTATATTGGTCCCTAGCAATGGCTGTCATCCTAACAAGAGGCAGAGATGAGTCTGTGCTGTTTGCCCCTTCCTGCACATCAAATCTGGAGCTGATCCACATCTCAGATTGTGGGTCTCAGACAAACAGAAACAGACATGTCTGGTTTGACCAAACAAGTTGCTGGGCCTCTTTTGTCTTTTCAAGGAATGATTGGTGACTCTTTCCTGTTAAGAAGTAAGCCAAATATGGGCTACAAACATAGACATGATAACTCTGATATTCTTCTGGAAAGACAAAAATTCTACCTAAAAATTACAGAATAGGATGGTAGGATATGACCTGCAGGGTATGACCTTCTTTACCATATAAACTAAACCCAAACAAAAGAAGGTCATCAAGACTAAATAACATACATGGTGGAAAAAATGCATGAAGCAAGGGATAATTATGAATAAGATCAGGAACAGCATTGCATTCCCAAGAATAGAGTCAGCTAGCAAAGCACAGAACAAGTAGTTGCCACTTGTTTGAACTCATGTGGGAGGTCCTCCAAGTGATGAGTTTCAATACTTAATTTTAAAGCAGGGAAGATGATTCCCCCTGAAATTGTCTCCTAGTAAAACGAGGTTTTGTCTCACAATTACCCAAGCTACAAACTTTTATTGTATTATTTCATTTTTGGTTTAACCCTGGAAGGCCTGCAGGGGACTGGCACCCACAAGCTGCTGTGCACAAGTACAGCTGACTGTCACCCACAGGACACCCTAAGGACCAGTCTGACCTTCAGACAGGTCTTGCTCTAATTCTCAGCCCTGCTGTGCAGCACTGAGTGGTAATAACTCCTGTTCCTCTACCAGCCTCTGCTCTTTCTTCCTTTGCCCTCAGACAACTCTGACAAACTTTACAGCAAACTCTGAACTCTTATTGGGAACACAGGGGTTAAATTTTCTCTTCCTTGGGACAAGTTTGGCAGACATATACTGATTCTGTTTTCAGTTGTGCCATTTCTCTCCCAGAGCATGCACAGTCACAGCTGTGAACAAGTTGCAGGCTTAAATTTTTAATGCTGAAGGCTATTCCTAGCTACCTCCTCAATATTACCACCTCCAATGCAACCTATAATGTACCCACGGAGACATCCTGGATTCCACTTAATTGGAACAACACTTACATTTGTCTTTCTGGTTTATTTGTATCATTGAGTTCTTAAAGGGAGTCTTGCTGAGGTATGGTAACAACTTTGCTTCTCCATCTTGGAAAAAAAAATCAAATTACATTATCTGCAAACTGTTGCAAGAGAAAGATGAAGAAAAGGGTTCTTAGCTCAGAATGAAAGACATCTGTTAATAAGGAGGAAAGAAAATTCTGTGTATGAATGAATGGATGAAAAATGCTGTGATGTATTTAATGGGATGAGCAAAGCTTGGGATATTGTTTTCCAGGGTATTGTAAAAAGACAGAGAAACATCTGCTCTGAAGTCCTAAATAGAAAAGAGACTCAAAAATAAAGGCAGTAAAATGATTTTACAGGGTTTAAGCAGAGAGAGGGTAAGGTCACAGCAAAAGTCTTGGAAAATCTGGGAACTGATAATCTCCCGTGATTTGAATTGATCAGGAAAATCCAACTGTTGCTTTAGCCCTAGGAAGTGCCTAGTTTTGTAATAAAATAGAATAGAATGAAAAAAGTCCTAGTTTGATTACATTATTAAAACAAAATTTGTATCATATTGTCCACTTAAAATGAGTTAGAATTTCACTGTGAAATTCCCTGGCTATTCTTCCTCAACTGGGGAACACCCTAATGAGACATTGTCTTGCTTTACTGCCATTTGAAAGTAAAAGCAACAGAGAAATGAAAATTTTCCACATAGAATTGGTTTTGGTTTCAAGACAACACACATACAAATGTTAAAACATCCACAGCCTGAAGGAGAGCAGAACACCAAGTTTCCACTGCCTCCCACTTTAGGAATAGTAAAGTTGTAAGTTATGAACCTAAGTCCACTGAAGAATCTATCAGGTCAGAATCCAGCCACTTCTGACACCCTTTTCATGGCCACTGCCACCCTCTAGCAGGCACAGCGTGGCCCAGTGCCCCCAAAACTGATGGATCCCAAATCAGCACAGCAACTCCCTGCTGCTTTTTGATGCAGATGGACATACAAAGCTGGTCCTGGTGCTAAGGAGAGGTGAAGTCTCCCCACATCCAAGATTTACCATCACATAAGGACAGATGATAGGAAACTTGTGAGGGAAAGGTCTGTCTCTAAATTATTGTTGGCTGAGCAGTGGCCCATGTTAACATGGATTATGTTTTCTCAGTAAAAAGGAACCAGGATGGATGTGGCAACAAATACCCTCTCAGCTCCTGGCATAGATATCTGATGGTTCAGGGGTGAGTTCTTGCCCTGGATATTTGGCAAATCTGCTCCAGCATGGGCATCTCTGTCCTGTGGGTCTTCATACAAGAGTGAGACATTGCTGCGGGTGGAATCATAACCAGCAGGTAAAGTGGTTTTCCCTGAACTGCAATATCCAAAAGTTACTGTCCCTTACTCCTGGGGGGAATGGAAACCATGCTGCTGGCTCTTGCCCTGTCCTGGGCATATACTCTCCTGTCAGATGGTCTTTCTCTCTGTCACTGAATAATTCCCCGTGTCTCTCATTTCCAGCCTTGCTAAAGCCTGTGTGCAATGCATCTGCACCTTTGCAATCACCTGTGAGAAAGCTGATGCCTGGACATTCAGTCATGAAGCAGTAAAGTCCTGGATTTTCTCTTTGGAGCATTTTTGAAAATTGTGGATGAGCTGTCTGCCACCTTTGCTAGACCTGATATTGCACTCAACCCTCAAGGAGTTCAGACAGCCCTAATGAAACCAGTAAGTGATTCTATTGGGTTTTAAGTTTGAGAGAGGTCATTAGCAATGGGGAAATTGTGGAGAATATTGTCCTATTTCTTGTTTTGTCTCTGTCTGCCATAACACTGGAGTGACACAAGGCTCTGATTCAGTTCTCACTGATTTCATTGAGATTTATCTTATAAATCTTACATATATGGCAGTATCATGTTTCTCAGTCAAATCTTCTCATTGAAAGATTCGTGATAATGATTAACCTACTGACTCTCTGTGCTCAGAGAGCATTTTAAAGAAAAACAAACTGAGGAATTCAGGTTAATGGGAGGACCCCTCTGGTAAAATTAATTCCATATTGGGACCTCAGTACAGAAGAGAGTCTGAGAAACATAGGAGGTCTAACACAGAGAAGCCAGGTTTTTAAGGAGACACAACACATAGTGTAGCAGAGATTATCCTGGAGAAAAGGCTAAGGAGGTACCTGGTGTCCTCTGTCTAAAGGATGGCTGTAAGCAGACAGAGACAGAACTTCTGAGGTGAACAAAAAAAATAACTGGATCACAGGCACAATTGTAGGACAGGAAATATAAACAGTGGAACAGGGGCCCAGGGAGGCTGTAGGATCTCCATCCTTGGAGTTATTTGAAACTCAAGTGGAAAAACCCCTCAGAAACCTTTTGTAACATTTGAAGCTGACCAGGGTTTGAGCAGGACCAGAGAGATGACCTAGGATATCTTTTCCAATATTTTCTTCTGTAATTCTACGTTCAACATGAGGGTGGGAACAACGTTTTATTATCTTCCCACTTCTCATCTTCCAAGTTTCACTAGAACTGCTTGAATTATTTGTTAATTCTGAAAAGATGCTCTGTCATATGTCTAGAATTCAGTAGGACTGTAGGGAACTGGACTGTCACTGTTTTTCACAGATATTTATGCATTTATGGAGCACATACAGGCATCATCTAATATTGGCATCATGATGGACCTTTTTGTCATTTTGGTCTCTTAAAATGGTTGCAGCTGGAGCTGAATTCAGAGAAACAAATATGCAAAGGTATTTGAAATAGAGTTTAAAGAGAGTTTTTCAGAAATACTTTGTGACTTCATCCCGTTTTTCTCTGCATATGTCAACCTGCAGTCCTGTTATCTCATCCACCACCCACTTTCTTGTCACACTTCTTTAAGGACTCTGCTAGAACACAAAGCTTTTTCTAAGAGATTTGGGAGACAGCACATCTTTGGCAGAATGTCACCTCAGTGACTATTGTCTCATAAATAATAATGCTAGAGCTGTATGGAACTTGGATGAAGGAAGCTGCAATGTCTGTCAAAAATAAAAAAAAAAATAGAAGATGTGGTTTTCAGCTACACATACGCTCACATGTGAAATTATCCTCTTTTGTCCCCATTCATGTTGAATATATTGCAGTGAACTCTGCTTAATTGCAGTACCTGGTTGTACCCTCCATGGAATCAACTGAACTTGATGATTGTAAATGGTAAATGACTGTTGGTTAATCAGGCTAAAATTAACATAAATTCCAGATAACGGGAGGGAATGTTTGTGGTTAATGAAAAGAGAAAAATGTTGTTTTTAAAGAAACAGACTACATGTAACTTTGCCTTAGTTGGGAGTAAGCTTCAAGCTCAGAAGTGCTGACCCAGAATAACAGGTTTTGTATGAGCAAACCTGGTCTGGATTTCACATCAACAGCCTTACCCATAATTGCACGTGTTGAGATGTGTTAGGAGGTGAACTGTGGCAAGTACTTCACAGAGAAATTTCTGGGTGTGTTTCAACATAGAGCATGTTGGGAAGATGCAAACATAATCAAAACAAGGAGGAAAAAGGAAAATAGTCACAGAATCACAGGATGGGTCAGGCTGGAGGGGACCACAGAGAGTCATCTGGTCCAACCTCCCTGCTCAGGTAGGGTCATCCCAGAGCACATGGCACAGAATTGTGTCCAGAGAGTTCCTGAATATCTCAGTGAGGGAGACACTCTACACCCTCCCTGGGCAATGTGTTCCTGTGCATGGTCACCGCCACAGTAAAGAAGTTCCTTCTCATGTTCAGGTGGAACTTCCTGTGCATCAGTTCCTGCCCATTGCCTCTTGTCCTATTGCTCAGCACCAATGAGCAGAGCCTGGTCTGACACCTCCCTACAGATAGTGAGGTCCCCTCAGTCATTGTTAAGGTCCCCTCTCTGTCATCTCTCTTTGAAGAGGCCCAGCTCCCCCAGCCTTTCCTCATAAAAGAGATGTTCCAGTTCCTTCATCATCTTTGGACCTGCTCCAGGAGCTCCATGTCTCTCTTGCACTGAGGAGCCCAGAACTGGACGCAGTAAGATCCACAGTCTGGATCTTTTAGTTGAAGTTCAGCTGCATTGGATTTCTCCTGCAGACTTCACCAGTGAAACTCACATCTGCAAAAGCATTCACTTAGTTTACTCTATTTACAGATAGACTGAGCAGCCAGAGCTGTGAAAATAATTTAAACATGGAAAGTGGTTTCTCTGCACCTTTGAAAGAAAAATGTGGGTAAGAGGAGGAGAGAGATTTTATTTTATTTTTTTTTTAAGTAACAAGGGACTTACAACATGGCAGGAACAAGCACATGGTCAGTTAATCTGTCTTTGCAGGCAAAAGTTTTGACTACAGTGATATAGCACTGTGTTTCTCTCAGGTCATATCCAGAATGCAAGAGTGAACCATGCTATTTACAGAGCCAGAAAGTTGTGCTGGAAAACTGTCTCAATAATGGCAAGCAACTGTCTTTTTGTTTCTTTTGCTTTTTGTCTCTGAGCTCAAGAATCTTATGTGGTCATTGAATGTGAGAAGACATGAGTTAGAACCTTACGTGTATTGTAGTCTCTTTATGGTCTAAGTTAGTTGATGACAACCCATTTTCCTCATCTGCAGCATTTTCTCTACTGCAAAGTTTGGGGCATAAAGCATAGCCATAGTTTTTAAATGCAAATGGTTACCAATCTTTACCATTGAGAAAAATTATAACAGCCAGATTCCAATCCCTTTTTTTTTTCCTATTGCCTCACTATTCAGCAAAGTACTTCAATGTTGACCACATGTATGCTGAAGAACTGTTTGCAGAATAATGATGTCTTAATCACATAGTGATTAAGACCCCAAACAGTCATCTCAAAAATGGGTATGCACAGCTAATTTTTTCTGCAAAATACCTTTGGTAAACTGATCTAGCTGCCTGAAGTTCATGAAGTCCCACTGGGGATAAGGTGGACTTCAGCTGAGTAAATGCTCCACAGCCAAGCCTGTGGCCAGATCCACAGCTACAGACTGTCCCATTTTAAGAATTTGAGCATCATTCGGTATAATAAAGTCTCACTAAAATTATTAACTCATCCTATGATGAAGTCTTATTGAAAATCAAGGTGTCACACCAGTGTTGTACATCTTATCAGCCATGATGAAAATACGTGGAGATTTAGGTTTTTGAATATAGTGGTGCAATACAGAGTTTAATATTTCTCACTTATTGTACTGTGTCAGATTTCATAGACTGGTACAAATGAACATATGCTTATTTCATTTCTCAGTGGGTACACTGACTATTTATGAGCCCTGAAGTCAAGGTCACTTCATTAATAGAACCAATTAGAATAGAGCTAACCTAATAAAGATCTTTTGCTAATAAACAACAAAAAAATGTTTATTATTTGGCATTAACTAACTTTGCATTCAAGCAGGATGTGTGTTTTAAGGAGGAGTTCATAGGTTTCCAAGCAGCACTTCACACTGACAACCTTAACTTTCTTAAATTTAAAAAAAAAAAAAAAGGGGTACGTTGGATTCTCCACAAAGCCAATAATGGTTGCAAACCAGTCAGTGACAAAGCAGCATATTGAACACATGCAACTTTACTGAGAGTCATAATATGTCACAACTTTACTGAGAGTCACAATTTTCACTGAAATGCTCAGCCCAGCTATTCTGCTCACAGGAATCTTTAAAGCTATTTATATATTACCCATATTGCTTTATTATTTTTCCTTTAAGAAGAGCAGTTTAATGCTTGAGTGCTTTTCAATTTTGCCATTCAGACAGCAGATTAAGTTTATAATGACTAGCTTAATTTTTACAGGGTGTAGCATGTATTTGGTCTGAGAGATACCTCTGACAATATGAGGCTTTAGGTGACCTTGGTGTTTCAATAAAAGTTAGATGCAGTGTGATACTTTTTTACAGTCCTATTGTGGTTGATTATACAACTGCATGTTCTTTCTGGCCAGTATGCAGTATGTAATTTACAGCCTATTTCCTTCTTGGTGTTTGAAAAGGCAGAGATCTCTGAGCAACAGGTTAGGAACAATTCTGCCCTCTGTTTCTCCTGTAACAGGCAGATTACAAATGGATGAGGACTCTGCACTGAACACCTTAAAAATGTGTAGTACTATGGGGGGAAAGCACCCAAACTGAAAAAAAAAAAAAAAAAGGCACAGATATACTTGAAAGCCTATTAGCAGAGACAGCTTTTCAGGGTCTGGAATTGACTGGATTTGAAATGACCATGCAGAGACAGGGCACCCATGGAATGAACTCCTTCATCTCCCTTCTAGACACTTGGGACTCTAGTTTTGAATAAAATATATTTTATGTAACTCTGGGTGATTTTCTCTTGCACGGAAGTAGGTCTTTATTAACTGCACTGCTCATGGTTCTCCTCTGAATGTACTGAGCAGATCACAGAAGCACAGAATCATAGAATGGTTTGTGGTGGAGGGGACCTTAAATGTCATCTAGTTCCAACTCCCTGCCATGGACAGAGACACCTTCCACTAGACCAGGCTGCCTCATCCAACCTGGCCTTGAACACTTCCAGGGATAAGGCACCCACAGCTTCTCTCAGCAATGTGCTCCAGTGCCTCACCACCCTCACAGTAAAAATTTTTTCCAATATCTAATCTGTAGTTTAAAGCCATTACTCCTTGTCCATTCACTCCATGCCCTTGTGAAAAGTTCCTCTCCAGCTCTCTTGCAAGCCTCCTTTAGGTATTGCAAAGTGCTTAAAGGTTTTCCCAGAGCCGTCTCTTCTCCAGGCACAATCCCAACTCTCTCAGCATACCTCCATAGCAGAGATGCTCCAGCCCTCTGACCCTCTTTGAGGCCTTGTATGGACTCACTTCAACAGATCCATCCCTTTTTTGTAGGGGATGCCAGAGCTGGATGCAGCATTGCAGGTGGGGTCTCATGAGAGCAGAGCAGAGGGGCAGAATCCCCTTCCTCACCTGCTGCCCACTGGGCTTTGGTGGCAGCTCAGGACACGTTTGATTCTGGGGCTGTGAGAGCACACTGCTGGATTATGTTCAGCTTCTCTTCCACCAACACCCCAAGTCCTTCTCCTCAATCCTTCTTTCTACTCCCAGCCTGTGTTTGTATTTGGGATTTCCCTGACCCAGGAGCAGGACCTTGCACTTGACCTTGCTGAACTTGCTGAGGTTTACACAGCTCCACCTCTCTAATCTGTCCACGTCCCTCTGGCTGCCATCCCTTCCCTCCACCGTGTCAACTGCACCAGACCCCATATCTAAACAAAACACCAAAGAAACCAAAGATTGCTTGAAATAACCTTGTTGTCAAGGCTTGAGTATTCACACTTTCTGTGAGATGAGCCTGGGTTTAGGTTATTCCCAGATCTGTGCAAAGCTGGCAGTAGAAGCAAACTCATTTCCTTTTGAAGGCTGAAGGAGGGAGGTCCTGATCTGCAGCACTGGTGGTGTGAGATGGGAGGCATGGGGTGTGTTCATCTGTGGTGTGTCCTGGCTTGAACGATATTCAAACTGAAGGAGTTCATTCCACACACAGGTTAGAATTGTACCCCAGCCCAAGAAGAAAGAGACAAACTCTACAGTGTCAAAAATCCATTTTGGTTTATGTTCAATCTGTTTTAAGCCACTTTCTCAAAAAACGAGTATTGCTGATTGCCAAGTACTTACACACTGGGATTCTTTACTTTCTTTTCTTTCTCCAATACAAAGGAAAAAAAAATCTGGTATGTAGAACTGTGAAAACCTTGAATGTTTTTGTTGGATGGACTTAAGAGTTTAAGATTAAAAAAAAAAGAAGCAATTTGATGTCAGATTTAGGATTGGAAAATATAAAAAAGTTTTCTTCAAGGAAGATTTCTTAGATGAGTTAAAGAGAGATGATATTTTTTTTCCTCTCTCTTTATAAAAGGATTACTTACCATAGTCTCTGAGCTTTTCAAACACTCATTTTTTCACAAAATCCACTGAAAATTAGATAACCTTTCCCTCTGAATGATTTGGATTTCACTAGCTGACATCTGTTTTTAGTAATAGATACAATAAAAGTACCTGTGCCAAGAATGTCAGACCCTTGTGTTTATTGTAATAAAGCAGAAGGATTTACAATTTGGTGTAAAAAGTTTTTATGGTTCACTATAATTCTTAAATTCGAAGTGTTTCTTAACTTTGAGAGAGAAGCAATAAAGGTGAAGAGATGACCTATTACTATGATTTTTTCCTCAGTCTATTTTGAAGAACATTGCAAAGGTGTTTTCAGTTTTCCAGGTGGTCAGCAATTGCACTTTGGAAATATTTTCCAATGGAAAAAAGGTCTTTTCTGAAATGAGAATTTTTCTATGCTCTGTAAGGAAAACAAAAGTGATATATCCCAACACACTGAAAAAGCATCTGTAATTTCAGTATTCACATAGGACATGGAAATATGGGAGAGCCTATCAAGCAGTTAACTGGAAGGTTACAGCAATGTCTAGACCTCTGCTCAAATGTTTAAGCAAAACTGATCTCAGAGAGGTCTTGGATCTACACAGTAAATTTTATTTCTACCCCAGGTATGTTTTGTTATATATATAAATATAAGACAAAATATTCCAAGTTTCTATTGCAAGCTTAATTTATTTCTGCGGAAATATCTTCTGAGGCAATTATTTTTTTTTCATGTTTAAGAAAAACATACATCATATCAATCTAAAATTTAGAGAAATTAAGACACCACCATGACATGGTTTTATAGAAGTCTACCCTGAAAGAAAACACAGATTTGTTTACTGTTTAAGGAGAGGTTTTGTTAACTTCTTCAAGATCTATTTTAGACCCTATTTTAGGAAATTCTGAAAGGATTTGTGAGCACAAGCACAGTACAAACAAACACAGTACAAACAAACACGAGCCATCAGCTCGGAGAAGTCGGCTCTCAAAAGACAAAACTGGAGGTCTGAAGCTGAGTGTTTATTCCTGGGGAGGTGGCAGTGTTCCTCATTGATGTGGTGGGGGGTGCTGTCTGGAGAACAGTGGAATTGCTGAGTTTCTTCAGTATTACCAGTCCAGACCTGATGGACTGCCCGATTACAAATGTCACTCTGAGCAGTGGGAGTCCACAGTCAAAAAGAAAATATAAGTGCAGGGCTAACAGAAAATATTAGAGTTGACCTTGGAGAGGGTTTGCCAGCTCTTTTTATTATTTCTTGCCAACTACGGTACTGGAAAACCTTTGCCTGAGTATGAGCTCTAAAGTAAAGCCAGAAAATGGACAGAGTTCAAATTGCACTTATTTTCATTAGTAAATAGGATGAGCATATCTCCTCCTGCTGCACGAATTATCTCTTTTATACAGTTGTCAACACTACAGGTTCCTGACAAAGAGTTTTCTTAAAAACAACCTGGTTGCATCTTGTCTGCCTCTCCTATGTGCACATCAGCAAGGAGCAGCTCAGTCCTGAGAGCTGGCTTTTCCTGAGGAGAGAAATGATCCCTTTTAACCTCAGCCTGAATGGGAACCTGCTTAGTGCAATGTGTAAAGAAAGCAGCACTTCAGATTGGGATGTCACTGGGAGTGGTCAGGTTGAGAGAAGATATCGGGGCATCCTCTGACTATAGATGCACCTTCACAGTCTTCTCTAAAGAAAGGCATTTTTTTACTACTGAAAGTAGGTGATAACCACACAAGCGTTAGTCGGGTTCTTTTGGGAAGTAATGCTGCATTCATCCCGAAAACAGTGTGGCATCAGCAGAAAATCAGGACTCTCTACTGTGATCATAATTAATGTGCTCTCTGCTGCAATCAATTGACACTTAATGATGCATTTAGTGGTAATAAAATGGGGCAGATACAAAATATCCTTACCATTGTTTTAATTTGGTACATTTTAGATGTCAAGGAAAGGTGGAGTCATAGTATCTATCATTTTGGAAAAAAAAAAATCCAAATAGCTGAGGTAGAAAGTCATGAGGAAAGAAACAGATAATAAGGTTACTGGGAATTACAAGTCCTTTCTCTCTGTACCAATCATAAGAGTGCTGAGTTAGGAAAATGGCATTTAGAAAGTTGTTCTTATAATTAGAGATGCCCTTCTTGCCTCTGTAAAGTAGTAATCCCTCTGAAATTTCTCTGCCACCAGGCAAGGTTTTTAGGAAGTCATAATGACATACAAATAGACCATGCTAAATTAAATTGATTAATACATCATATGACTATTTTTGACTTTAGGCAAGTCCTAATGGACATCTAATCAGTAAGGAAAATCCAAACATCCAAGAGGTCTGAATCATCTGGGAAGTTATGATACAAAGCTTCTCTTTGAATGAAGGAAACGTGGCACATCAGTTTCCACAGCTTTAAGGTTTTGTTCAATATACTTCTCACTCTAGCATGGGGCCAAACCAAACCTGATCCAAACTATGAATCTCCCTGCTGGAAGGTTCAGGGAGGAAAGTTTAGACATGGGAATTCATTTTTATTCCAGTGCATTTGTCCATTCTCTTCAGGACTTTGATTCAGTGGCCCTTGGCTGGGCATGAAAAGCATTTCTGTCATCCTACATTTTCTTAGGCAGGCAATGTAGATGAGGGCAGCTAGAAAAGAAATGTGGTCATCAAATACTCTGGACATGCAGAGTTGACTCACTTTTCTCTTCCTGCCCTGGAACACCAAAAGACATTAGGTCACTTTTTGGCAAGAGGAAAAGTGAAATGAAGTACTGAGACAGACTGAAAATATGAGCTTGAGCAGGTGCAGGGAGGCTAGGTGCAAATATCTTTCAGCTGTGGAATATTGATTCACAGAGTTTGAAGTGCATTTTTGCATTTTTCATAAAAGCTTGGTGTTTGGAGGGAAAGAATGTTTTCAAGGGCCATCAAATTTCAGTTGATGAGGAACAGAAGAATAGAACCACAAGCCTGTCCCAATTCTCTTCCACAACTTAACACCATCTCATCTAAAGTGCTGAGGTTGGAAATTTTCTCTTAATTACTTTTCTTTTACTATTTTCCCATTTTGACCTCTTTAAGACTTCAATGTTCTTGCATTGCTCTTAAGGATTTTTTCACTATTTGGAAAAATACAAAGTGCTGAATTGTTAAAAGAAAGTCAGATAGCAAAGGCTGTCCATGTTAATCCTGTACTTCTGTCTAGAAAATGAGGATGCAGGGAGCAGAACTGTAAGCAGCATGTTTTTATATGATTGGAATGAGAGTGAGATCTGTTTATGTACACCTCTGTTGTAAAACAGCCAGAAGAGAGGGAATTTCACCTTAGGAAAGCCACAAAGAAACAGGGCTCATTTTGTTTCTGCATCAATTCAATGCATGAGTGAGAAAGTGGAGTGTTGTGAGTGAGATGAAAACATGATGTGCAGAGAATCTCCTGAATTTCAGCAGAACATGGGTGAAGCTGACATTCCACTTGCACAGGACAAATTTTCCTTGCCTTTATAATGTCCTTTTTATAGGACAAGAGGGAATGGCTTTAACTGAAAGATGGGAGGTTTGGGTTAGATATTTGGAAGAAGCTCTTTCCTCTGAGGGTGATGAGGCCCAGGCTGCCCAGGGAAGCTGTGGATGCCCCATCAGCACCTGAAGTGGTCAAGGCCAGGTTGAATGCAGCTTTGAGCAATCTGATCTCGTGAGAGGTGTCCTTGCCCACGGCAGGCGGGTTAGAAATAGATGGTGTTTAACATCCCTTTCAACCCAAACCATTCTATGATAATCCAAACAAATCCATTTTCTGTAGAATCTGCAGCATCACAGGCTCTAGCACTGCTGATTCCTAGTTCTTTGCCAAAGGGACAAAGAAAGGGGAAGACAGAAGCAAGTCCATCAAGGCCTCTGTAACTAATACAAGTGTGGTTCCTAAATATATATTAAAAAAACCAAACCAACAAACAAAAAGGTATATTCCCCAATTTTATGATTTTCCTTGAGGAGACTGCACAAAAGAGTGGTAGGAAAATATAGAAGTAAGAAAAAGAGTTCTATTTGGCCCTAACCCACATCTTCCTATGTTGTTTGTAATGAAGTTGCCTGTCTTCCGTGCCTTTGGCAGGCAAACAAGTGTTTTAATTTCAAGCTCTCAGGAGGCTGTAGGAAGTGATGAGTTATATTTATTCAGACCCATTTGTGGGTTACTCATGTTTACACATTTCTGGATGGCTGGAATCACACAAATGGCACATTCATATCTATTTACAAGTGACTATTTAGAGACCTTATTCTTGCTTCTAACATCTATCTCCTTTCTGAAAAGGTCTGAAAAGTGGCATGTTGTGCCTTCAAACCAAAAGAGGCACATTTCCTAGAAATACTTTCATATATGGGACACCTCAATAAGGTAGGATGCTGACAAATTTATAAAGTGACTCTTTTATTTCCTGTGAGAAATTGCTGGCATCAAGAAATCCAGATACCAAATGGAATAAAAGGATTCCAGTAAGGAAACATGCCTCAGATGATTCCCACAAACTTAAGGCAATTTCCCCAGGTGATGTCTCAGAGTAGGAGAGCACGTAGGTGGGATTGACCCTGGAAGGAGGGGAAAGGTTCACCCTAAGGGCACACCTTGCTGTCCCTTCATAGCCCCTGTGCTGTTGCATCTTTTTGAGATAGTGCTTTCGTTTTACCACTGCTGCCTTCTTTCTCATATCCCAGCACCCTGCTGGTGCTGGCTGTTGTCCAGCATACAGTGACTTTTAGGTGTACTTCAAGATAAGGATCTCCAGTCTTTTTCCTCTCCTGAAGTAATTAAAGCTCCTTTGTGAGTGAATAAAGATGTCTTGTCACCTCTTTATCATCTCTCCACATCCAGGTCAGCTTCATTGTCCAGTCTCACTTTGAGGAGTTCAATTCATTACAAAATAGAAGGTACAGGCTGAAAATCAAGACCTTTTACTCATTTTTTCCCCACAGCAGAATCCCTGTCCTATGTATTCCAGTGACACAAGAGCTAATCCTTTGATTCTTAGAAGTGTTGTGAACATAATAAAAGACTTTTTTCCTTTTATTCCTATCCTTGAATGAGTTGTGAACAACACTTCAGAAATGTCCATCTGGTCATGGACATTGTCTGAGAAAATGAACTATGCCTCTTCCCCCAGTTCATCAGTAGATGGT
Source organism: Promerops cafer (assembly GCA_013398275.1). Lineage (NCBI taxonomy): Eukaryota > Metazoa > Chordata > Aves > Passeriformes > Nectariniidae > Promerops > Promerops cafer. The sequence continues at coordinate 22,643 of VZSE01008843.1, forward strand.
GGCAAAGAGTTCTTGCTCATCTGAGTTTCAGACCCCAAGGGCTGCACAAACATGACAATAGCCACAACTGATGGGTAATATTTTGCCATCTGCTGCACTCTATATCTTCAAATGCTCTATTCATGTTTGGATGAACTTGTTGGAATTTTTCTTTGCCCTCTCATGTGCAAAGTTTTGTGAGATCACAGAATCATTTGCTGGCATCATTTCCTTGTTCCAGGTAGCCCTTGTCTTCTGAAGGCCTCCAGATCTTATTTTTATGATTGAATCCAGGGAGTTCACCTGTTTTCAACTGTCTAGGTTCTCTTCTTCTTTCCACTAATTTGTCTTTGTTATTATTTACTCTGCACCTGAGTTATTTAACTATGAGGCATATAGGAGAATGATGCATATGAACCATGTGGCAAACCACAACTCTCTTGCAAGTTACATTGCTCTATAAATAGAAAATAAAAAGAAAACTATTTGTCTGTACAGGAAACCAATAAAAAAAAGGCCATACAAAGTCTCCTACATGGAAGATCTTAGCAGAGAAATAATTATCTCCTGAAATTACAAGCACTGCACTTGAATTCTCAACAGCATCTTGCAGCACAGACTGGTATTTCATTATTACAATTTCATGGTACTCTAAAATCAGTAATCCTAAAACTTTTATTTGGGATTAGAATACAGATTTCATTTTTTCATTGCCAAATTGTATTGCAATTTTGTATCAGCAATGTGCTAATAACTAGACCAAATTAGCATTTTAAGCTTTATTTGTGGCAAATCACAGCATGTGTCTGCAGTCTATCCCTTAGCAACACAGCTTGGGAGATACATAAAATTGTGGGTGCCTCTACTCTTGGCAAGAATATCGAGAAAATCTGGTGAAAAACTATGGGGCAAACAATAGTGTTGCTCCTAAAACTAAATCTGTTTCCTAGTTCTACCTCCACTCTGAATTGTAAACTGACATCTGTGACAAGGAGAAATAGCAAATGCCAGTTTTATTTTCAACGTGGTGTTATTTTTACTTTTTTTTCTCCACCGCTCCGTTTTGATAGCCATCAAAATGTCCTTCCAATGCAGCAGAGAAGCACAGCTTCCTCAAACACTCAAAACCAGTTTGGGGAGTGAAAGTCAAAGTAATTTTCTCTCACAGAGAAATACAAACAGTGAGAGTTGATCTATATTGAAATACCCATCCACGTTAATGGCTCTGAAGTGCTATTCTTAATTATAACATTTAGATTCATTTTAAATACTTCAGAGGAAGTGAGGAATGTCACTGTGTACAGCTGATAATTGCAGAAAGCTTGACTGCAGAGAGGAAAGCAAAGATGGTATTTAACTGTATGGGTAACAGGGTAGGAAGTAACACAGAAGATCCAATAAAAGAGAGTGATCCAGGCATGCCTTCAGACATCTGCCACAGTGGAAAATCTCAAAGTAAAAATTCTGGGTGGAGGTCTGAAAGGCTTGGCCCACTTAGTGTGGATGGTCAGCAGACAGTGGGGGACTTTTATAAAAAAATTCTAAATTGGTAAAAAAAATGTAAAAAGGTCAGTGTTTGAGGGCTTGGCTTTGTGACCACAAGGATCTGCTTTCATTTATAACTGAGGTAGTGCAGAAACCCTTACACAAAATGTTTCACATTCAAAGTCCTCAATGTTAGACTCTGGGGGAGCACTGGGGCATTAAAAACAGCACTGTGACCACCAGTGTCAATCAGACTGATTTGGTCGATCAAGACCCTTCCAATTTCTGCAGAAAAGGACAAGGGCTCTGGCAGGCAGTAAGCCTAACATGAAGGAGTAATGTGTCCTTGCAGCAGCAACAAAAACAAGAGATCCTGGGCCACACTTGCAATCCTGCAGCCAGCAGATCAAGGGAAGAGATCACCCCACTCTACTCGGCATGTGTTAGCCACATTTGGTCTTCTCAGTTCAAGAGAAATCTTGAAGTGCTGGAGGTGGCCCAGTGGAGGGCCACGGAGATGATTAGATGGTTGGAGACACATGGACAAAGGCTGAAAATTAGCTTTGTCAAAGAGAAAAATAAAATTTGGTTTGCTACACCTAGAGAAGGAAGGGCTCCGGGAGATCTAATCACCATCTTCAACTCCCAAGGACACAGTTGAAAAGAAGTGGAGATGCTCCCTACACAGAAATGTGTGGTGGCAGGATGAGAGGCAGTGGGTAGAAGTTGCTTCAGGGAAATTTTGTCTGGATATAAGAAAAAAAATGCTTCACTGCAAGAGCAGTTAAGCTTTGGAATACCTTGTCCAGAAAAGTGGGGGAAATATTCAAGACTTGGAATAAGAAGGCTCTAGATAATGTAACCTAAAGCACTGCTTGGAAGGTTCATCCATGTAATCTCCCCTTTTAAATGAGAGTTTTCTGTTATTCATTTTCTGTCACCATCCTGTCTTAGGAGAGAGCAGCTTCATGCTCATCTTCCCCTGTGCATGGATGAGAAGAGAAGAACCTTACTGCCTGAGAATGCTTTTGGAAAGAGATAGGGAGAAAAGAGACAAGAGGAAAGTGTCATTAACAGCCTCCAGCCTCCCACCTGATACAATGGACAAGCCTGTCCTAAGGGGGTTGTCCTGTCTCTCGCTGCCTAAATGTCCTGAAAACTATTGCTTGTCCCCTGCTGTGACCTTCACTGTGGCAGTGGCTGTCAAGTGATAAGCATGACCATCTCTCCGAATAGAAGAATATGTTGAACTGTGTAAAATAAACATAATTCCAAACTGTATCTTCCAGCAGTAGCACTACATTGTCTCTTAATGGATTTGTTAGCATCGCCTCGGTTTGAGAAGTGCAACAGGAACTGCTAAGGTGAATTATGAGAGGTTAACAATGAAAAGTAAGCATTGTGTGCTGAGCTGATGACTCATGCAGAGCTCTTCAAGAGATGCACATATTAAAAACAGCTGGAAAATATCAGACAACATAAAAAATCCACCATCGCTCTCTTAACCTCTGATACTGTAAATAGACCTGGAAATTTAGTGCTGATTATATCTTGCTTTAGAGGCTGTGGTGGAAAACACAGCGCCACAACAGTTACAGTGTAGCTTTTGATTTATCTCACTGACAACCACCAGCCCCTTCAATGCCCCACTGACAAAGAAGCACAGAAGAGGACAGGCATGTAAACGGGAATGTAACTGATTTATATGAAGTGGGAAAGAACTCTGTCTGCGTGCATAGCCATATCCCCGTGCAGGCTGATACACACTTCTCTCTAATGATTTCTGTGCCTGATTTATAAGGCATCCAGTAGGTTTCTGATCTGTCAGCATCTGCAGTGCTGTCTTAGCTTTAAAAACACACACATGTCCCTGGAAGTTGATCCATGAAGCTCATAGGAGAATTGGAGATGAATAGAATGTGCATTCCTCATGCTTTGTTGCCTTATGAGTCTCCTCCACATATTACACCATGAATTGGAACAATTCCTCCCCCCACTCCAAGAGCCCTCAAAACACAATCCAAGAGCACCCAAACCCCAGACGGTCAAATGTAGGTTATTATACGCAATATTTTCTTTTCCTAGGTATTTGTTATTCCCACCCCAAGCTTATTCCCTTGCCATCATCCTGTGCTGCCCTCTGTCCTGCATTTGGTGGATGGCCACTTCCAGTATAGAATAGGGAAAAACATATGCTGTAAGATAATAAAGTATTTCCATACTATCATGCTCACTACCTATGACCAAGGAAGCCCTTTCAGACATTGCAAAGAAAAGGGATAAACTTCAATCAGATGAAAAACTCCTCTGAAGCCCATCCACGAGACTGCTGACCCACTGCTGAAACAAGAACTCTCCAGGACTTGGCTATTATAACCTAAATCAAGTCTCTGTTTACTGGCAGGTATGCTGTCTCAGCTCCTTCCCTCCCTGTTATCCTCAAACATAAAGATGACATCAGGGCTTTGGGTATCACATTTTATTTCAGATCCCTTTTTTCTTCTCCTCAACCCATGAACATTAACCTGCAACTGGCATTCAACAAAAATATTACTTTTTATATGTGCAAATTCTCATGCCATGTAAAGTTAGTCAAATGAGATTACAGAAGTATGAAATCAGACAAATTGGCAACCAGGAAACATGAGAACTAAGGGATTCATTAGCCAAGTGCATGGGCAAACTTGCCCATTTGATCAACCCAGGATGAGACAGGTAAAGAACACGTGGAGGTGCCAGGAGCTCCTTGCTTAGTGCTTGTCCTGAAGCTCTTACATGGAGGGTGATTCCTCTCTGCCTCCTAAGCTGTTGAATCGTTCACCCCCACGCAACACAGCTTGGCATTATTTGGGTTACAGGCTTTGCTGGAGGTCCCAAATGAGGCTGGAAACCATTACATTAGTTATGCATATTAAAACTTGATCTGGCACAGCAGTGAACAGTTTACTGTGTAAACAGGGTATGTGAAATATAGTGTTATCACTTTTATTGATAGATAGGGATAACAGGCACGGAGTTTTGATTTACTGACAGATGGATACTGTTCCTGGCCATTATCCCATATACAGAGCCCTGAAAGTCAATCGTCCATCTTAATCCACTGCCTTAATCACCATCTGCTCAGAGCAGGGTAGGGGACACTCAGTCTCACTTTGTACAGGTGTAAACCTGCCCGTGTGCTAACTGTGTTTGTGTTCAGTTTGAGCAAAGCCATTACTCCATTTTAGTCTCACTTCAGGACCAATGACCTAGATTTTCTAGGGTTGGCTGTTAGTTTTCATTCTCATCTGAAGCCTCATTTCAAAAGAAAAAGGAAAAAAAAAAAATTTAGGCACCCTAAAATGTTTTAAGATTTTTTAAACTGAACATGAAAAAATAGTAACTCATCACAACTGGGCATTGCTATTCACTTCAAAAAAATGCAAGCCTGTGGTTCAGCAGCTGATGCTCAGCAGAGCCTGTTAATGAGGCTGGTCAGCATCCCTCAAGACTACTTTTAATTTTACATAATCTGTCCCTAATGGAACCTGTGTCATTTTAGACTAAATTGGGAACTTCGTAGAGCATAACTGTACAGAAGTCCAAAGGTACAGGCCTGGATGTCCCACCAGGCTCCAGTTTAGCAGCATCCACAGGGAATCAGTGCTAGAGATTGGTCCCATTTACAGCCTTCAGAGAGTACATAGGTCTGGATTTTCATCAAAGCACCCACTTTAGCACTTTGCCAGATCTGCCAAGTTCCTGATACAAGTTGGGATGAGGCCTGGGCATGCACTGTTTCCTCCACAATGAACAGTGCCATAGTGAGCAGGGGACAAATCATCTTTACTACCCAACACGATTAAAGAAGTATGCAGATTTACAAAAAGTTGTGCCTGACAAGCTGTGAAAGCAAACATAAATTGCACTTAACTTGCACTTAATTTCTTTTGTACTTGCAATCCATAGGTGGGGTAAGAATTCCTGGAACCTGGGGCGTTCCACTGCACACAAGCAGAATCTGCCTGTTCATGTCTGCAGCTGACTGGGTGGTTCTGCTTTCTTTGCACCACAAAATGACTGCATAAATCCACTTTTTCATGGAAAGCTGAGACACAAAGTTCAGCTGCTACACACTTGCTTGCCAAAGCACAGGCAGTCTCCTGCTAAGTAATCTTTCCCAGGTAGCAGAATTTTTATGGTTCTTTAATGCTTCATCAGGTGTTAATCATAACGTTTTAGTGTCTGAATAACAAGCTTATCTCCCTCAAGAAAGCTTTGGTTCACAGCCAAAATTCTGTTCACAGAGTAGACAATATACTTTGATAGCAGTGACCACACTTCACCCTGTGCCCAATGAATTTCCAGGCTCATGGATTGAATAAGAACATTTGTTAGTTCCTGCCTTTGATATTACAGAAGTCCCTACAATTTATTTGCCAGGATACTGATGCTGAAAAAATCAGTAATTCCAAAAAGGAATAGTCTATTTTTCCTCCTTGCTCATGTGTAAAAATGTAACTTGATTAAGGTTAAAGGGTAGCAGTGGGATGTGCGCAGGTGAAAATCAGCCCCTCACTCATGTGATCAAGAACTGCACCAAAGCAGAGAGCTCTGCATTCACAGTATTGTGGGCAAATTTGTTTTTTCTCTATTCCATAAATAGGGGACAAAGTTCATTCTCTCCCACCACATGACGGAATCTGAGCTGCTTCAAGTCCAGGCTCTCTGTCAATATTTTCAAGAGATCTCTTAAGTGATGTAGAAACCAAAACTTCATTTTCAGAGCCGTTTCCTGAACACCTGTCTTCCAAGTGCTTGCTCCTTCTGAAAATGGGACTGAGGCTTCTAAACCACAGGGCTGGTTCTAAAAGCCTTGCTCCCTCTCCATCGTGCTTGTACAACACTCATCTGGTAAAGCACCACTCCCTGAAATGTTCCTCTCCCAGGTTTTGAGTGGTCACTGGAAGGGCTGTTTTGCACTGTACAAGGTTATAATGACTTATTCTGCCCAGGAGTCTTTAAGGTTATTCTTGTCTTTGTTCTTACCTGTAAAATAAACATAACCCAATAATGGTATGCTTTAGTCAATGCTCTTCAGACAAGAAACAACCATCTCTTTCATCCTTCCTATGGAAATTTTTAGCCTTTATTTTTTACTGTTTGACCTCAGAATAATTTATGAAGGAAAACATACAGTGAGTACCTAGCCCTGAAATCACTGCAACATCATCTTCATGGATTTGAGTTCAAAGTCTCACTGTTAATATGCTCTTTTCACAGGTAGATCATACTTCAGCAGACAAGTGCAGATGTCAAGATGTTCATCTGGTGACCGTGGGGTCTGTGTGGTCTGAGGACAAATCATGGTAAGGTTTGGAAGATGTTGCTGCCGAGTACATGGTGGGGCTGCTGCAAGACTGAACCTCCCAGAGCCACAGAGACAGCTCCTGGCTGAAAGTCTGCAAGCCCCAGAGGGTACTTCAAGGTTTCTGAAAGTAACCCCACACTTGAACAGCTGCCTTATCCATGCCAGGAGCATGGTCCCTTCCTGGGACACAGACTGAGCCATTGCTACTAACAATTGCCTGCTGTATTTTTCCATATGCACTGGTAGAAAAAAATCCTTCACCTTGATGGATGAGAAATATGATGAGAACAGAGTGAACTCATTCTGACCCTAAGTCATTCAGTACCTGCTGAGTTGACTTGCCTTTATGGTATAGTCATGTGAAGCCAAGGCTGGAGTCACAGCTGTGCAGATGGAGGTGTGTGGGGTGGTGTGTCACTGCCAAACTCAGAGGGAAGGTTGGAGGGCTCTGGGGCTCAGAAAAACAGTGTCCAGCAGCCTTGACATTGTGGAGGTTCAACACACTTCTCTCAAGTCCTTCAGCTGGCACACAGATCACCACAGGTTGTGATGTCCAGGAGCTACTGTTCTGGGCCAGGTGACATGCTGGGATCATTCTGCTGTTTTACATGCACATTTAGCAGAAAAGTCTAGAGAAGCAAAATCTGTCTAGTTTAACCTCAGTTTAATATAATTCACATCAGTTCTGCAGCAACATTAGCTGCTGGCCCTGGTGTTAGCAGGGTTTTTACCTGGAGAGCTAAGCTCACTGCAGTCCTTCAGATATTTTTCAAGTGACTTGACAAATATCTGATCTCATCCAAGGCATTTGTACAAGGTACACCCTGAAACTGAGCTTGCATCCAGGGCCTCCAGCCAGAGGGTCTTGTGGGTTTTCAGTGCTCAAAGAGAATCTGATCCTGTCACGCAGGCAGGATGAGCCAGGTTACAGGAGACCGAAGAGTCTGTTTAGATTTTAACCTTAGTTTTTCTTGCCAGAGTGATTTCATTTTTTCTTTCTGCTTATATTGTTCTGACAGAAACTGGATAGCTGCAGCAGTCAACTTTTACATTTTTTTTTTCTTTCAGCCACAGTCACATATTAAGAAATGTGTTTTTTAATGGATGCCTCCCCTGTTGTTATGCTGACTACCTTCCCATCTGTTTGCAATCTGAAATCATTGCAGTGGCAGCAAAGTCATGGGAACAGCTGCCTTTTCAAAATCCACAGTCCCATCATTATTCTGCATTTAGGCTTGGCTAAAGAGCTTACCTGGCTATGCTACAGGTCACTTCCAAGGGCAAAGCTTTTCAACATCCATGGCAAATAAAAAAAAAAAGTTGTTTTCTCTTCTTATCACCCTCATTTTCCCTGGCTGCTTTCTCTTCAATTTCTGTTACTTCTCATTTGTGCACCTTTATGACTGCTAGTTTTGCCTGTGCAATTACAGGAGTGCAACCATGTGGTTCAGTCTTCTAAGGAGACAGGTCCTCTACATCACCAGCCTTGCAGAAGCTTTGTAACAGAAGAATACTGAAGACTTTGTATCAGCAAGGATGGCTGTCTTAACTAGCAGGTGTTGGCTAAAGGTACAGGTGACCTGGCAAGGAACTCATTATAAAAGTTATCTTACTATTCCAAGGTGTAATGATAAAGACAGTCAACAGAGAAATAACAATTTAAAAAAATTGACTTTTTAAAATATACTTTTTAGAGATTTCTTGGTCATTTTCTGCTATTTTCATTTTTTTTCTTTTATTTTCCTTTTATCTTTTCTTTCTCAATATAATCTATAAAAATTTATGAATGCTCAATGACTTTGTCCTTCATTAACCTGCGTAGTGTTTCCTCTCATCTTTGGAAACCTTGTCACCTGCTATATCCTGCAGAAGGAGCTCCACAGATTAACTACATGCAATATAATGAAAGTATACTTTTTGTTTCTTCTCATTCTCCTTCCCTTCTGTGTAATTGGATGTCCATAGTTCTTTTACTGAAGAAGTTGTGAACTATCTATCCCAACAAACCTATCCATGCCAAAAACAGCTTTGACAGACTTCAGCTGCATTTCCCCCTCTTTTCCCTAAGTTGTCTCTTGTCTGGACTGAAGGCTTCCAGCTTAGTGTCTCCTGGTAACAGAAACAATTTCTCACATCGATTGTACCTGAGATGCTTCTCTGCACTTTTTCAAGCCTTACACAAGTCCTGCAGGATGGGAATACCAGAACTGTACAAATCATGTGAAGTGTGGGCAAGATATGGATTTATCCAGTAGCATAGTAGTGCTCTTTTCTTCCTCCTCCAGCCCTATTGGGAGTTGGACCAAGGACTTGTTATAAAAATCTTTGCTCTTTCCCATCATGGCATGGACCATAACAGGATAATTAACCTTAATATAGTAGCCCATATGTGACAAACATGACAAATTTCTAAGCACCAGGATTGCTGCATTTTTTACACAGCTTCTTCAAAGTACTCTCCTAGGGCTGAATTAAGGCTGTTGAGATAACTAAAACACACAATTCTGTTTCTAAAATGTGTTTATTTTAGGTTTAATTATGCCTCTACATTCTCTTATTTTCAAAACTTTTTTATTAGGTGATAATAGCAACTGTGCAATTCTCCCAGAATATCTGCAGTTATTAAAGTGCTCTCCCAAAACGTAACTTTATTTAATGTAATTTTTCAATGTAGAAATCTCCTTTGTTTTTCATAGTTAAACCCTTAAACATGAGCAGTGTAAAAAGACACTTTAGAAAACAAAACCTCAAGACAAGTTTTATTTTAGATGCCACAATAAATGAAACATTGCTGTACAAATCATCCAAATTCTCACAGGAATGGAATACTGCCTTTTAAATTTTTGTGAGTTTAAGCTTAACCTTGGAGATACTGGATTTGCAGATTTGCTCAGCCTGAGTCACTGTACTCTGGAAAAGCTGATGCAGATCTCTTTTCCTCTTAAAACCAGTTCCTATCAATTTTCTCTGACTCCTGCTCAATGAGAAGCTTATCAAACCAGCAGGCACAGAGTCCTCTCTATCTTCCTCCTGGAATGTCATCACATTGACTTTTCTATCCCCCTCCTATTAGTCTCTTCCTCCTTCCCTCCACAGTGCCCTTATCTTCTCAACATCTCTGGAGATTCCCCTTTCTTGGTGTCTTTCCTGAATAGCCTTGTTGAGAATGGGATTTGGTGTGAAATGTGTTTTGATTTTCTAATGGGATTAATGGCCAGGTTTTGACCCTTTTTGTCTGGTTTTGAACAATGCTTCCCTAGAAGAAATTTACTTTCTCCTGCAGGATACCCTCACATAAAAGAGTGTTTGTTCAACCTGCCAGTCTCTTCTGCTCTCACAGAGAACCAGACCACCTCTGCCCTTAGAAAAGATGTCGTTTGCCAAAAATGCTGCTGGCTTTCCTCTGCAGAGGAAACATTATATGGTTGAATAAACTGTTATTATAATTGTTATGTCTCTTTTTATTGTACACATTTAGGAAGAGAATAAATTTCCCAGGAAGTTTTGTTTTCATTTTCTAAAACATTGCATTTGGAAACTAAAATGTCACAGTAGTCTCTTATGCCAATAGCTTTTTAAGTCTATTTTCATGTGTATATATTTGTATATATCAGAATAATAGAATAGTTTGAGTAGGAAGGGATTTTAAAGAACATCTAGTTCCAAACCCCTGCCATGAGCAGGCACACCTTTCACCAGACCAGGCTGCTGAAGGTCCTGTCCAACCAAGGGAATTAATTTTTTGTACTGAGACCTTTGTGTGAATTGCTGTGAAAGCCTTGAATTTTTCCTTTAAGATTGCTATTACAGCTTATTAAAGGAATGTGCAATCTTTGGGTATTCGCAGAGATTTCCACTTTATCTGGCACAGCTTGTATGAGTTTATGTCCTTCTGGGCAACTGGAAGGCAACGTGCAGGTTTTCACAGAGTTTTCAGCTTCAGGACTGTAGTGAGAGGACAAAGGAAAATTCTGCTTTTCACTATATTTAACAGGCAGTCCAACATAGATTAAACATTCTTTCCCTCTCACATGCTGCTTTGTTCCTATTTCAAGTTAAATTCCATTTTACTGGACTATATTACTGAATCCAGCAGGAGTAGTCAAGAATTTTCCTTTGGCTATGTCTAGTCCACAAGTCTCTGGAGGCACAGACATTTGTAAAAGCAAATAATTTCCTTGGGCTGCTGCATTTTGATATGCAGATTCTGACATTTGTGCAACCCCACTGCAAATCATCTGTTTTCCTCACACACAGGTAATTAGTTTTCACCCTAACTGCTGGGGAATCCACAAAAAATTTTAATGCAATTTCTCTTAAGGAGATCTGGGACTTCAGCAAAAGTCACCTTTCCTTCTCCTTGAGGTGGCATTACAATGCAAAAAAGAGAAACATAGCTGACTGTAGGAGCCAGTACACCCCTGAGAGCCCCTGTGGCAATATCTCAACATCTTCTACATGGCCCAGCATAAAATTTAGGTTCACTATTTTTCAGTGAACACATAAAGCTTGTCCTTCTCGTTACCTGTCCCCTGGTAAGCTAAGATGGGATTTATGTTGCCTAATTTTATCTGTCTAAAATCAAATTTTGTTATATAGGTTAATCTATTCTTGTCCAGACTCACTTTGAAGTCAATGGGTAACAAGACCAGCTGAAAGAACAAATTCACTGCACCTCAGGGCTGGTGCCAGGTAAGAGAGTAATTGGACCTCTCTTTGTAGTCTCTTCTTTGTCATTAACTATGGAGGGACCTGGACAACTAACCCACACTTTTGCAGATTCTAGAGGATGAATGAGGGTGTCTTTGTAACTGCAAGCAAAATTTGCATTTGACTTGGAAACAGCCCCAAGTTTGCTCACTATGTGCAGAAAACCCAAGGTTTTTTCTGTCCTTCCACGAAGTTTTACAATACTAATAAACCAGAAAGCTTGTGGGACACTCAAAAAATAAGGGTGGTGGAAGGGGAATTTTCAAAAATAACCATTTAACATAAGAACATGTATTTATATCACACCTTTGAAGTTTCTGCTCTCCTCCCTTCCTCAGGAGAATTTGGTCTAAAACTCTAAACCTGCAAATGCAAAGCAAACTCACTTAGCTTTACAGGCCGGATTCCTGAGTCACTCTGGCTAAGTGGCACAGGGCAAAAAATATCCCTTCTCTTCCTCTCCTGCACTTCAGAGGAATCAATAAGGCCAGGCAGATGCATCAACACTGAGCACTTGAACAAGTGTTCTGCAAGACTGGGTATAAGCAAAGAAAGAAAAATCGAGGCGCAGGTCCCAGTGAGAGAGCAAAAGCACAAGAGCATTAAATCAAGAGAAACAGTGGCTGAGTTTTGCTCTGCCCCCAGGGTGTTTGGGGTCACAGGAGGGCCCAGGAGAGCTGCTGCTCTGGATGGATAGCTCCTAGCTCCCGTGTCACCTCTGTCAGCAAACATGGAGCTGTCTCAGAAACCCAAGACATTTTCTCCAGAGGCACTCATGCTAAAGCAGCTCTGTGTCCTCTGTGCCGTGGTTTAGAGTCCTTTGCAGGATTAAGAAGCTGCTGTTCTGACATATCTGGCTGCCCAGAAGAGGTGGATCAGATGGCTGAGTTTGGGGGATGAAAGAAAAGAGTATTTCTCTAGAGAGATCTGGAAGAATAGGCTAGAAGTGCTCTGGGAGCAAAGTGGAAGAACAATATTTTTCCTTGTGGATGGATTTGATCCCCCTTCTCTGTTCTTTTCCAACTGAGACTTCTGCTGGATAAAACACGTGTAAAACTCAGGAAAGAAAATTTGGATCCCCATGTGAGGCTGAGCTATCTCCCAGCTGCAAATCCTTGAGAGATTTTGACTCAGATGCTGCTTCAGAAGTAGCCAGGGATGCCATAAACCAGGACATGGCTCTTATTTGTGAGTCCAGACACACCACTTCCAAACGCTTTGTGTGCGTGTGTGTGAACCAGCTTGACTTAAACCCCCCAAAACCAGGTTTTTCTGGTCACATAAAAGTGTATTGCCTGTCAGAGCAAATGGGCCGGAGACAGAAAATGAGGTTTTCTGCACAGGCATGGATGCAACGTGATGCTCTGCTCAGTCTGCTACAAATATCACTGATGAACCCGTATTTTTTTGGTTTTAGTAATCTTCAGTAATTAGTAATTGCTCAGTTTGTTAAATCTCAAAGATATCTGCTCCATGAAAGACATGAAACAGTCGACCATGAAAGACACTGTAACAGCTTAAAAAACAAAGAAGATCCATTTTCTCCACCATCCTGCTTCCAGCAGCTGCTAAGAGTAGATATCTATAGAGAATATAAGGAAAGGTCATAGGAGCACTGCAAAAATAGAGTGACTCTTTCCCATAATACTCTCCCAAACTCAGTTCATCCCAGTGAGAATTAATAAAGATCAGAATTTTGGTAATAGCTCTAAACAGATGAGACATAGTTAATTGGACTACACGTTAACAAAAGTATGCTAAAATTTCCTAAGCAGAATGTCCGGATTTTCAGGTCTTAAATGTAATTAATTTCAAATGTTACATTAAGTTTGTTGGTTTGGTTTGTTGGTTTGGGTTTGTTTTGCTTTTTTCTTGTATTTCACTTTTTCATTTCAATATCTCAAGTGCATTGATTGTTATTGATTCAGAAAGTGACAGTCCATTGGAGTCAGAGTAGTAAGGATGGAACAGTACAAACATCTTTTTATTAGTTGAAAATATAACATTTAATATGTTTACAAGAACTTACTTTAAGAATAATATAGAGCTACTTATAAATTAAAATAAAGCTGAAATTCAATCTAAATATATCAGCTGATGGGGTTTTAAAATTAATTTTAGAGAAATTGCATCCACAAGGGGAAAAAAAAAAGTCACACTGTTAGTCTTTGTCACAAAGAGCCAAAGCCTTTCTCTTCACATTAAAATGAAACAGCCACATTTTAAAAACTATTCAAACTGAAACATTGCTTTGATTTTTCCAGAAAAAAAATTGAATTTAAATGTTCTAAACTTACTTTGACCTGGATGGGGCTGAAATGAAAGCTTTTTCTTCTTTCTCGTGTTAAGCAAATAAACAAAATCCTGAGTACTAGCAACAGTGAGAACACAATATCAATTGGCCATATCTGATATCTGAATACATAAATTCATTCTGAATCATGTCAATTAAAGTACGGGATAATTTTAAATCAGCTCATGAGAGAATCACATACATGAGAATTGCATAATATGTTGGTAAAATACTTCCCCTGGTTGGAAAAAAAGCATATTTTTTTTCCAAGCAGATTTTTTTGCAGGCAGATTCTAATGCAAACAAGTATTTTGTCTAGTTGAGCTTGTTGTCTTCAGATGCCCTATACAAGAAAACAGATCACAAAAATTCAAATTTTTTCTCAGTACTTCTGGTTGGCATTTAGCACATCATAGAACCTGATGGTTCACTCCGAAGTGCTTTGCTGCTCTTATGGATGCTATTGTTTATGAATGCTTAGTATTTTTGGAGAGGAAAAATTCCTGTATCTCCCCAGAGTGTGACTCTGTGAGCTCATCTATAGAATTATTGTTATAGCAACTGCTACAGGTAATTGGAACCAGACTGTCTTGGCCCTGTGAGTGATGCACAATTTATGGTTCATCTTCTGTCTTGTTAGAGGCTTAGGGCTTATGAACTTGCTTGGTTTTTATCCAGCAGTTGAATTCCAGTGTTTCAAATCACAAGGTCCATAGGTTTGGGGGAGGGGGAGGGAGATGAGGACACAAATACTGCCATAATAATATTGATGGAGAGAAAACAGGTCAAGAACAGAGATACAGAGAAAAAAATGGGTTTGGGGATTTTGTGTACATAAAGTATTAGTGTTCAGATGAGGGTGATGAGGTTGAAGAAGATGAATGTAGTAGATTGTGTTTTTACGGGGACAACAAAAAGAGAAATACATAGGCTAGTACTTAAATAGTGTTCTTACAACACAATAAATTAATTTGTGGCAAGTAGTATACTCATTTTATTAGAGGGCATGTTTGCTTGTTTGCTACACTATGGTTTTATCATTGTGTCTGCATTTAGGTGCTCCTCAGCCATTGGAAACAGATCATTCTACCCTGCAATTACAAATATTGATTTACAATGACATGTCTCTTACAGTGTTTCAGAAACATCTGCAAAAGCAGATGATGCAGAAGCATGTATCTCTCCATCTCTCTGATTAAAAAAAAAAAAGAAAAAAAAGTGGTTTTGCCCTGTAATGGCATCAAGGAGCATAACTGTGATGAGTATTTCAAAGAAAGGATTATATTTCTAAATTTCCTACGCTGTGGCTGAAGGCATACAGATAAAGATTATGGACTGCTACAAACACAACAGCATCTGATTTTGCTATGCTAAGCAAATAGAAATAATAGCATGTAAACTGCATATCCTGACTTTCAGTTCAAAATGTACCCCAAAGTATAATTAAAATAAAACTAGTGGAAGCTACAAATGAGACTGGTTTTGAAACACTACATAAACTGGATGAGGTTTATTAGCAAATTTATTGTTTCTCATGGCTTGAATTCAAGTCTGCAGACAAAACTGAAGTCAGCTGTGTTTTGCATTCTTTATTCTTTCATTGTGAATGTCTCATATATTTCCCTCTATTTTTCCTATAAAAACCCTGCATCAAATGGCTTCAAAATAGCATCCAAAAATAAAAGATCTGACTTCCATAATACTGAAATTAAACAACAATCTAAAACTGACAAACCAGGAAAAGAAAATAATGTGAGAGGTCATCTCCTTTTAACTCATTATTCAATGTCTCTTCTTTTTTGACAGACGTGAAATGTCCCCCCCTACTTTTCAGCATTTCTTACCTCTTTTAAAAGCAACTGACAGGCTCCGTTTAATACATTTTCAAAAGCCACAACTGTTTTTTAGTGATACAAGAATAATAATAAAAAGTCCAAAAAGGAGTGTAAAAGAAAAATCTGTTATGCAAAATAACCACATAATAAGCTGGGATTCTTTCTAGACCATTTATTTATTTCACTTTGTGACTTGGACATCAAGAAATAATATAAACAGTTTAGACCCCACTGACCTTTTCAAAAAGGAAGGATACTAATTATACCCTGGAAACTCCTCCATTTTGGATGCCCCAAGTACATGAGATAATACCCAAGTCCAGATAATATATATGGACTATGTGTGGAATGTAATTTTCTGATGGTAGAGCTTGGCAGGAACACTCGGAGTACATCATAAGGTCTTGGATGCCAACACAAAGGACTTGATTCAGCTCATCACTCACAGGTATCTGAATCTGCCCTTATTTGGATGGACTAAATCTCCATGACCTGTGCTTGTAATGGAGGCTTGGACAAACAGGTAAACATTTAAATTCAGATTTATTGATTTGAAATTGACTCTTACTTTAGATTTGGCCATACAAATGCCATTTCAAGTTAATAACTTTTATAGCTTAGCTCAAGTCTTCTAGGTGGGATTCACATTGTCTTAATACCACCCATAAAGCATCCTTATGAGGTGTCATGAAAAATAATATTTTTAATATTGTGAGCTTTAATGGTAATGGAGCCTTTACAGTTAAATATTTATTGACTGCAATTTTAAGAAACACAAAGCAGCACTTTCTGCACAGTGAAGTCCTTGGTAACCACAGAACTGGGCAGCTCTGCTGTTTAGAGTAAAAATCTTTCCAGCCCCATGTCTGAATAGTTCTGTGCCTTTATGGTCTTGAGCTAGATTTACATATCAAGTGGCAAAAATCTGCAATTTTTGCAAGTTTATATGCCTCATTCTCTTTTTATGCTCTTCATCATATTATGCTCTGCCTGAGCTTGCAGGGTCTGTGTGATGGAAATCATGGCTTCTCTTCTGCGCTTTTTCTGAACCCAGCATGGAACAAGGCCTCCAAAGCCCTGCATTACCATTGCAGCTAAAACACCTGCAATCAAACTAATATTGTGGTAGACACATATAACTTCTGAAATCAAGCATAAAAATGTATTTAGCAGCAGTAACTGCAGAGGGGTGAAAGATGCTGTGTCTTCAAGAATTATATTTGCATATAGGAAATTAGGAAGAAGTCCTTTACTGTGAGGGCGGGGAGGAACCAATGGCCCTCAGAAGCTGTGGCTGCCCAATCCCTGCCAGTGTTCAAGGCCAGGCTGGATGAAGCTTTGAGCAACCTGGTCTAGTGGAAGGTGTCCCTGCCCATGGCAGGGGGGTTGGAACAGGATGATTTTTCAGGTCCCTTCCTACCCAAACCATTCCATGATTCTATGGTGTGCGCTTTGGTTGGTACATCCCAAACTTGACAGCACGAGACCAGCCACTGGCAGTGGTTCCACCAGAAGGGGCCACCCAGCTGGGCTGAAAAGTTGTTTGAAATTGCCCTTGTTTGAGACTGTCAGCTCCCTGCTTTTGCTGTGGCTGCTGTGATCAAATCTGCCAAGACTTCCACTGCATTTGTAACCCCAGTAAATGGGACAGATGGATGCCAAAGTAATCGCTGTCTCTGTGGCAGCTTATCTAATTAAACATTTAGACAGAGAAAGGTGTAATTGCAGAATAATCTATCTGCTTTTATTGTGTGCTTTCCCTTAAGACACTCCTGTCTTTCTGACAGAGAAAATAAACTTTGACAGATGTTTACTTTCAGAGTAGAAAAGATAGGGGAGTTCTATTAACACAGACCGTATTCAATAGCGAAGCTATTCCTTCACTGCACTCGATGCCAGCATTCTTTGTAGAACAAAGATTTTGGTACTGAGTAAAATTTGATTTACATGCCTGAGGGAATAATAAAAGAAACCTATTATGGAATGAAATGGGCTGTAATCACATTGAGAGGATAGAGAGTGTTCCTTGGGTGAAGAGGGGGCAAGGCTACTGCCTGGTAAAGGGCCTATTGAGGAAGAAAAAAACCAGTGTTATCCACAGTACAACACACACCAAAGTTTGAGGAATGAGGTGTAATCACTGCACAACACCTCCATCACTTGCAGCTGGAGATGATGTGCACTCAGTGTTCAACATGGGCCACAGGCAGGAAGGCACAGCTGGACATGGAACACCAGGACAGAACAAAGCCCTCCTGCTCTTCTCACTGCATAATGCCTTAGCTAATGTTAACTCAGAACCCGCAAAGGGTCAGAACCCAAGTCTAGGATGGGGCCGTTCTCCCCACAGCACACAGGGTTTGTGGAGCAGGGCTTGGCTGCTGCTCCCCTGGCCAGGAGCCAGCCTCAGCTGCTGCTGGGCTCAGCACAGGCCAGGCAGGGAATGATTTCAATTACTGGAGGAACAGCTGCTGCTCCAGAAGACATGGATGAAGCCAATCCCTTCTCCAAGAGCTACTTGAACTGAGTGAAGAGCTGGCCTGCAGGCCCAGGGCACAGCTGTACAGTGTTATTCAAGCACAGGAGTCTCAATAGGTCAGGAGCAGCTTCTCACATGTGCACAGACCTGAGCAGAGGCTGATCTCCACCACACCCTTCCTCTGTCTCCACTGGCACTACTGCCAGTAAGAACATCGTACTGAAAATTCAGGATGCTTCCTGCAATTTTAAGCAGCACCCTGTGCCTCATAAGCTCACAGTCACACACACTGCTCCCCTTAAGGACATTTCTGCTTGGGTTTAGAGACACAAATGATGAGCTCCTGCAGGCTTTGTAACTCTCCTTCTCGTTGCTACTCATGACAGGCCTGATGTCTGCCCTCCTATGATTGTGCACTACATAAATTTAATTCTAATTATATAGAAATTATCATTCTGATTATACAATGATATATATGACATTTTGAGGCAAATGATGAATGTTACGGAGGGATATCAAAAAAGCTGGTAATGGAAGTAGTTCAGTGGTAAACACCAGAGAAGAAAAAGCAGTACAGAAGCAGATGCTTTCTGATTTGAATGTTTGAATTGTCCTTGTTCCCAAAGTGCTACAGAAGCAATTGCAGTTGACAGCCACATTTCTTGTGATAGGCATAATGTCATTCATTGCTTATACTTGAATGACTTGGATACTACACAGTCTGTCAAGTCTAAATCTATTTAAGTCATGACAATTTATGTTATACTACAGTACATTACTTGTTTTGATCATAAGACTAAAACCATTCTTGCATGAAATTAACTGAAACTTTAAAATAAAAACCAAGCTCTTTTCAAGGCAACTGAAATTTTCCTGGGTCTGAGAGGGACCAATAAGCTACAAATGCAGAGGAGCGATGCAGGAAAATAAACTTTGCTCCATCCATATCCTGAAGCCCTCAGATGGGTGGGCTCAAGGCCCAGAGGCTTCAGCCAAATATCTCTTGGTAGAAAACACGCTCTGGTGTGAGATCAGCTCTGCAGACAGAGAATGACCTGCTAAGTACAGGGTCTGGGTTATTGCCTTTTGTCAGAATACAATCATTCCACTCTTTGGCTTTCTACCTTTAAAGGTTGAAAATAACTGAGAGATGCACAGGGCAAACACCTGGGATAGGTCTTGGACTTCCCAGCTGTGGGAGAGAGAGAGATAGTGGGAAGGAAATGGAGGAAAGGGGAAATCCTTACAAATGTTGCTTCTGTGGACAGACAAGGTAGAAATTTTTTCAACCTTGGGTTGATTTTATTCCTGCACTAAAAGTCCTAAATATTTCTTTATCTTCTTTTGCAAGATAATATTTGATATGCAACCCTTTATTGGAACCTCCTCTTACCTAGTTATTTCCAGACACATTTTAAGAAGTTTTAATGAGAATATGAAGAAAAAGCTTCAGCTTTCTGTGTGAAGTCCTCCTGTTGCATTTTTTTAATTTTCCTGACCAGTTATTTTTTCCTTTTTTTTTTAATAAAAATATTATCTCTTCACCAATTTTTGTTTGCAAATTTATGTTTGGTTGATTTTTTTTTCTTTCTTCTTATTTTTTTTTCTAGAGTGAATAAAGTGAAAACAGGAGAAAAAATAGCTGAGGGAATGAAAAGTCACCAGATTCCAGAACCTATATATGGCAAATGAGCTTCTCCCTTTCCATAGATCTAAGTTAAATCACATTATATGACCAAATTACTTTAATCTCCAAATATAAAGTTAAACACTATTTCTCATTTAATATTTTTCAAATAATCATAATCCTCAATCAATTTCTTTCCCGATAGCAAATATATTAATTAATGCAAGAAAATTTTTTGCTGCATTTGAGGGAAATTCCTAGATTTGTATCCTTTCACCCTTATTCTCTTTTGTCCCTTTCTCTTATACATTATTATGAGAAGAAATAATTCCTTTTCAAATCTGGTTATATGCTTAGTTTACAATAAAAGTTAAAAGATTGGAAATAGAAGGCTTTAAACAGGGTTTGCAATAAGAGGATGAATTTGGGAAAATATATCCATGAAATTTCATTGTTCAAACATAAACCCAGATACCTTGGCATTCCAGGGAGATCAGCAGCAAATCCTATTAGCAAGATAGTGGAAGAAGAGGGGCTGTGCTATGCAACTGCTTTTTACAGCTGCAATAAGATGGATGTGTGAGAAAAACAGCTGCAAAGTGATGAAATATGCAGGCAGTGCTGTATTGAGAAGTGTTGTGAATAGCCTTAAAAACAGCTAATTTAGATGGACATGGCCAAAAAGGTCAGCGTGAGGTCTCAAAGAAAACTGAAGAAGAAAAAATGGGGAAGAAAATAGAGAATACTGTTCTTAAATGCATATAAATATATCCAAAACTATTAAAAAGGACTGTCTAAGCAGAGAACAAAACTTGCTTATGCAACCCTTTGCAAAGGAATTTAGATGATTTAGAGTTCAACATGAACTTGTAACATGACAATGTTGTTAAGTGTAAAAATCAAAAGCCTGAATTCTTTTCTTCCATACAGGGATCTTATCACTTAAGGATATTGTTATCTGTCTAACTATCTGTCATGGTTTGGCGCTGGCCCAATGCCAGTGCCCCCATGGAAATATATTTTCTTCAACTAACTACTGTGACATGCGACCAGGAACAGAGCAGAGCAGGCTCAAACTTAGAAAGAGAGGGAAAAAACTTTATTAAACTACAAACTAAAATCAGGAACACACAGGAAACAGAATGAAAACTTTCCAAACATTCCTCCTCCTCCAACCCAATTTCCATCAAACCACAGTGAGACAAAACTTTGGAAACCTGATTAAGTTACCACTACTTAGATAATCAGTTCTCAGTCCATCAGGGGAGAGAGGAGTCTCTCTTGTACCACAGTCCTCCTCACAAAACACAGTTGAAACCTCCCATGTTTCCTTGTCACACATGGCACTGCCCGGAGAAAAATCTGCCATCGTGACATCCTCCTTCCATGTACAGTGCTCTCACCACCGTCCATGGACCGAAACTGCTCACAGGGTTCTTCAAGGATGCTTTGCCAAGTGCCAAAAAACAACCGTGTCTCATTTTTGGGACAACAGTCCCCCCCATTTTCTCATCCCCTGGGGCTGAGGGTTTTCTCAAGAACAGAGCTCTTCTCCCTGAAGATGGAAGGCACCACCACGCCCTCTTCATCTTCCTCTGTTCACTCCATTATATAATATCATTACAGCAGGTCAGTCTCTTGGCTCAGGCTATAGCATCCACCCAAATGCAGTCTCATGTATTACAGGTAGCTTGGTTCAGTCTATGGCTATACAAGAAAAGTCCAGCAAAAAAAAAGCCACTCCATCATCTCCTCCCACTTCAGCTTTTCCACATCTTCTTCTTAACATCTCAGGTCCCAGACTGTCTCTCTTCTCTCTCCAACCACCAGCCAGGAGGACTAATGTTTCACAAAGTTTCCTTCACCCAGGAAAGGGTTAAAAGTCCGAGCTCCGCTGCCCTCAGGGCACTGAGATCTCACGGTGGCACTCCCACATGCTGGGCATCACCCCCCCTGCCGCCTCCTCTGCCGGCACAGGCTCGCTCGCTCTCTCTTCTGGGGTTGGGGGGGGGAACAAAAGATACCTCGGTGTTTTTTCCACCCCTCCGTCCTGCAGGGGCTGGCCCGGTTCCATTCCCTTCCACCTTCTCTCTCTCTCCGGGGCTCCGGCCTACCTCAGCCTGGGCCTCCATGGCTCCCCTCCCCCACCCAGCCATGTGGCCGGGCGGGGCAGAGACGGTGCC
Source organism: Promerops cafer (assembly GCA_013398275.1). Classification (NCBI taxonomy): domain Eukaryota; kingdom Metazoa; phylum Chordata; class Aves; order Passeriformes; family Nectariniidae; genus Promerops; species Promerops cafer. Next base: position 44,584 of record VZSE01008843.1, read on the forward strand.
GCTCCCTGGGCTACCAGGGGCGAAAGAGAGCGAACTCTGGGAAATCTCTGCTTTTAACCCCGTGTGTCTGCAGAGGTGACTCACGTCTTCAGTGTCACACCAGGTGTCAATATTCAAATCTGACCACTGATTGGTTTAACTAAAACTTCCCAAAAAAACTCACTTCCTCTCAAACTGAGACACTATCTATGTATTTTCTGTTGAAAGGAGAAAACAATCCTTTTCTGTGCAAGCATGTATCTGCCTTTCTATTTATTGGAAAATGTGCAGAAAATTAGAGAGAGTTGAGAATAGTGCTGACAGTGATTAGCATGGGGGGGAGTGGCTCATGAGGATCCTCACACACTCCTAAGGGTGGCCTTACACAACCCTGGTTTTCTTTGATGGTAGAGCTGCTTAAGACATTCACACCACCCTCGCAGTCTCCAGCTGCTCATTTTCTGTCCTCATGCAGCAGGTTCCTGCTCCCTCAGGTCTGCCAGTGACTTTACTAGGTCACAGTGGGAACCAGACCACTGAAACCGGGAGTTTGGAAAAAAAATTACAGCGTCTTTTCTTTTAATAGCCCAGACATCTTTTTACGAGCTCTGTTTTCTCCTGCAAGAGTCCAGGACTGGCCCCACAAATGATTGCAGCAATACATCCAAAGGAGGAAATTTATGGGGCCATACTTCATGATGGTCAAGAGCAGGAGGAAATTAGACTCTTCTGAGAAAGATTTTGCTGCTCAGGGAAATCCAGATGGCTCTTTTAGGTGTAGCGACCTCTGAAGTGATGGACTTGTACGTGACAACAAAACCTGGAAGAGACAAATTTGTTGGCCCAAAAACAAAAAGCAAGGAATGTGCTTGTCTACAGATACGTGTGTAGTATTTAAAACCAAAGTTGTCTCAGCATGAAATAGACAGAAGACTTTTCAATAAAATTATAAAAAAAAATGGAGGCTTGAATATTCTGCAGTACACTCTGAAGGGTTTCTTTTGCTTTTTCTTAGATTAAAAAATCATATGATATATTTACAAGAAAAATCTCAAGAACAATCCTCTATTGAAAAGGAACTGACTAGTTAAGGACCTTCTTTTTTAAGCTGGCCAGTGAAGTAGAATTTAAAAATGAAATTTTTGCTTGTATTAAGTTATTTCTTTTAGATTACAGATATTTTGGTTTAGATGTAACAGCTGCTTTAAAAGAACACCAGTGTTTTGAATGCCATTCTACTGAAAGCAAAGGAAAGGTGAACTGTAAAATTATACTCTTTTCTTCAGTTATAAAAGATGAAGTTAAGGTTTTTTGGAAAAGCATGAATGTTTTTCCACTCTTTAGAGTTTTCTTTTTTTCATTTGTTTATTTTTCAAAATTTGAGCCAGGCAAGATATTTCCTGAAACTGAAAGATTAAAACCCCAAACAATCTATGGAGGAGTTTATCTGAAAAAAAAAAAAAAAGAGAGGGGGATGGAAAACCTTAAGCATTTGGATATTTAAAAAATACAATATCTTCTACTTGGAAGGTGGTTTAAAAATTGCTGGGAAGACTTAGTAGAGAATTAAGGTATGATGAATATCCATCACATTAAATAGGATTCTAAGTGTACAGAAAAAGCTTGTTTAGAGTTTACTTTTAAGCTGTCTCCTACTAAATTTGTCTTAGAGCATTAGTTGTTTGAAAAATGTGGGATTTGTAGGTTTTAGGGGCCACCAGGAGCAGTCTGGCTGTAACCAGTGCTGCACAGCATGGGCAACACTGAAGCTGGTCTGTAATGAAAGCCCCCTTAAGCATGGAAGAGGATGAGGAGGGAGTACTGGTAAATGAAGGGATAGAGTGAATTCTCCAGACAGCACAGACAACACTCAAGCATCACATTGGCTCCGTGTTTTACAAGCAGCCTGTGTTTTACAAGGCTGTTTACAGCAGCACCTTAGAGCCATGCTATTTATAGGCTCCTTCCTCCACAAAAAACCCCACATGTGAGAACAGGATGGACAATTTCCTATGCATAGCTGAGTTGGCATAATCAGCCTTTCTTCGAGGTGAAAATAGAGAAGAGGGGAAGGGAGGAGCTCAGGGTGCCAGGTTGTTTTCACAGTCATTAGCAATCAGTTTCTCTTCTTCTCCTTATCTCCCATACAAGACCCTGGAAAAGTCTGGCAGAACCAGGGCACTGGGAATGGATATCTGGGCCACATATTAGTGTTGTATTGCATACAAAGCCAGGTTGTTTCCTCTTAAAGTGTAACAGAGAATCATTTAACTGCTCGCATGGGGTTACCTTCAATCTAAAATCTTATTATTGGCCTTCTAAGCCTAAAGATTGAGATGCAGCCATTCTGACCTTTTTGCCCTTCACCACACCAGTGTGCAAAATTGCCCTTTTGTCACAAATGGCATGAAGATGGTGAAGGGTCTGGAGGGGAAACCATACGAGGCCAAGTTCACTTGGTCTGTTCAGCCTGGAAAAGAGGAGACTGAGGGGAGACCTCATTGCAGTTAAAACTTCCTTGAGAGGGGAAGAAGAGGGGCAGACACTGATCTCTTCCCTCTGGGGAACTGTGAACGGAGCCAAGGAAAAGGCTTGAAGCTCTCTCAGGGGAAGTGTACGTTGGATATCAGGAAAAGGTTCTTCACCCAGAGGGTGGTTGGGCACTGGAACAGGCTCCTGAGGGAAGTGGTCACAGCACCAAGCCTGACAGAGCTCAAGAAGCGTTTGGACAATGCTCTCAGGCACATGGCAAGATCCTTGGGGTGATCCTGTGCAGGGCCAGGAACTGGACCTGGATTGACCCTTGTGGGTCCCATCAAATACAGAATATTGTATTATTTTAAGTGTGTGTTTCTACAGCTGTCACACTGACTGCCCTTTCCCAGTTCCAGACTCTCATCTCTCAGGTAGCTGAGCTGTTATGGGCACAGCTTGCCTTGGGTGGCAGCTTAAGTTGAAAACTCTGCTGGCTTGGTCCCTGCCTGGAAAATAAGGCTGGACTAAGCAGCAAGATTTGGGTGAGAACTGATGGCTACAATACTTATGAATCACTAAATCTGTGTAAAAGGCAGAGTGTACATTACTGTAAAATGTGTGTGCAAGGACTGTTCACTGGTGTGTAAAGCATTTTCCAGCTTCTCCGTTAAGAGTAAGGAGGAAGAGGAAGAGGAAGCATTAAGGACATTACACTGTGTGAGTTTACCAGAAGATCTGCAAGTCAGAGTTGCCTTGAAGAGTAAAAAAAAAAATAAAAAAAACAAAGCCAACCCACATATATTGATGTTTGCTCACTATAATGCTGCGAGTCATCTTGTTTATGCAGTCATACTGAGTTTATGCATGTTTAGCTTCTGTTATGACTGCAGCAGAAATTTTACTGTTGTTTGCAGGCAGATAAAAGATGGAAGGACAGGAACACTGTTCCATTGTCATCAGCATCCTACAATAATCTGGTCTGGTTTAGTTTCCCTTGGAAAATAAATATAATTAAGGCATAGAAAGGACTGTAAAACATAACAAATGCAATTCTGTCTTTAATATATTGAACTTAAGACTGGAATTTTCTTCACTTACTTTAAGACATCTAAAAATCTGGGGTCTAGTTTACAAGTCACCCAGCTTCCCTCTGTCATGTGTGGAAAAAGAGGTGCTTCCACACTGTGTTCCACCATCATCCTTCAGCAGTCTCTAAACAGGACAAACTGTAGAGGAGATAATCTCTGTACTGCCTGTCAAGCAAATGCTACTGACTAGTTCAGTAGACTGAGATTTGGAAGATATGAACTGCTATGATCTGCTAAAAAAATAAAAGCATTTTCCTTTGGAAGATTTTCATCAACACTTCAAGCATTTTCTTTACTCAAATAGAAAAAAAAGAATATTGTCATAAATTATTAGTTTCCTACTGAAAATAGAATGTTTTTGAGAAAAAGCCACTTTCTGTAGAATTTTTTATTTAGCATCAAATCAAAGCATCCATGGATGTAACACATAATGTGCACAGAGAAATATTTGAAAGGATTAGATTATAATCCTTTCAATAATTTGAGATACTTCTAGAACCTGAAATTTAAAACTGATAAAACATCAAGTTTTTACATGAATGGGGAGCTTGTTTAACTTCAGGTTCTGCAAATTTAGTTGAGTGTTTATCCTTTGCTGAGTGAAAAGCTGTCTGGTAAATTTAACTGTTTCTGACTGAATGACATATTTGTCTGCTGTCCAGGACCATGTGGAATTACTCTGACAAAGAAATATAGAGGAACTAGGAGATCTGATGGAAACTTCTCATGCTGCCCACAGATGGAAACAGACTATTGGTCAAAACAGACCACTGATCTGATTTAAAATTGGACTGTCAGAGGAATCTAAACCTATTCCAGCAGAAGACACAATAGAAGAGGAAAATTTGCCCTTTTGGGCAAATTTCCAGCAACAGCTGGAACCTAGGAAAAGAGGAAAACCAAGAGAGGTAATTCCAACACTGGTCATGGAGTACATTAAATTGCTATTTTCTGAGCCTCTGTGGAAAGGCTCCCTCGGGAAATGTGGACATAAAAGCCCAGTGATAAAAAACTAACACCAGTGAATAATAAACTGTGTCCACCTTTCCAGGACATGGGATGTCTGGGATCATCTCCACTTGGTTTGCTTCGCCCCAGTGCCTGGCTGAAGGACCCGTTTCCACATCAAGTGATTTTACAGCTTCCTAAGAAAAGCAGCTCATACCCATGTGTGGGTTCTCCTCGCCCTTTTCTTTCTGTGTGCTTTGAAGGAAAACATCTACAGACCTGGACAGCAGTGAGAGGGGCACTTTGTGCCATGGACAGACTGACACTGAAACCCCACCACATGCCACCTGCTGTCTGTCCCCTCACCTAGATCAATGAAGACACAAATCTACCATCTCCTGTGGAAAGCATTGGTTCTGACTTGGTATCCCAAAATTCAGCTGATAAGCCACATTCAGACAAAATGCCTTCACAGCAGAAAAACACCTTTTAAAAACTTCACTGATTTAAACAAAACTTTTATTTTTTTTTCTCTAATCCAGAGTAAGACTTGTTATTATGTTAGAAATTAATCAGAAAAAATAAATTACTCTTATGCTTACAGTGTTGTTCTAAGAAATTCCTATCAGGCAGGAGAAATTCCTTTTCCTGTGCTGAATCCATCAGACCAGACTTCACTGTGGTCTCCCCTGGTGTCAGCCAAATATCTTGTCTTCTGACAGCTTCTGAAGGCGTCCCCTTCCTTCAGAGAACTTTAAAGGTTGCAAGTCTGGATTAGAAAACACTTTCTTTCTCACTGTTGCTGCAATATCCCATGGGCAGGCAGGTGCAACTGTGTGTAAACTTCAGACCATGCAAACTGCTGGGTAAATTTGTATTGCCCCATAGACATCTCTCTTGCTCATTTATGGCTGGTGTGCACTGAACCTACTGATTCACAAAAATTTGTCCTTAACTTTCACTCAAATTTCTTCACAGAAAATATCATTCCTTTCTTACTCATGAGCTAATTCCCATTAAAATGCTACACTGGTCTTTATTAAAAAAATTTAAAAATGGAAAAAAAGTCTGGGAAAAGATGGCATGACCACATTTGATAGAGCCATGAATCAAGCTGTTCAGATGAATGGTTATCCAAAGCCATTAAAAGTGCTGCCACACTTGACACAAAGCACTTTTTAACAGGACTGAGGCTGGGCTGGAATCTGCTCTCTATTTCACCAATCTCATAATGAGTTTTAGCAAGAGCTGCTCTTGATTTATGCTGGGTCAGGGTCAGACTGGGAACTTGTCTCTCTTTCCACAGGGTTCACATCATCTCATAAACAACTTCAACACCCAAAACTACAGCAGTGAAAGATCTAAGAACAATTACTGCAGTATAATTCTAAAATGCAAGCCTACTCCTGTTACACTGAGAGTTATTTTTAAAAGTACACTCTTGAAATAGTCAAAAACAATAATTTTTTTCCCTATAAAAAGCAGTTTGAGAAAAACCCACCTGATGCTTAAAATAGTTGTTTGGGATTTTTTTTTAAATTCAGAAATCACTCATAAAACCTCAGGATCCAGTGAGATATAACAGCATCTGCCATAGACCTGCAGGCAAAAGAACTTCAAATTGACAAAGATAATGTTAGAGTAAAATCTCCTTGGGGCTTTATTATTCACAGCAAAAGAATGTTTTGAGACAACAATCAGGTACTTGAAATGCAATACTTTATCCGGTGTTTGATTTCTAAGGGAAATTTGTAAGCCTTTTTCTTTGAAGCAGAAAACATTTAAAGGAGAGTTTAAATATGTATATGCAACAGTGGTGGAAATCACAATAAAATTAGAGTGAACAGTTGGCATGAGCAGGTAATTTACTTGACCAGATTTTTCATTCATCCTGCGGAATAACACTGTGTGGCTGAGGATTTGGGCTCTTCCTAAATCCAGCACCATTATTTTAGCCATAAACCATCTACAAGTACTGACACATATAATGCTGCTTTTTATTGCTTCTGAAACAACTTAAGTGTAGAAAGTCTTGATAGGAAGTGACCAAATGACAGACTAACAGCACAGTAGCTGTCCTTTGGCTTTGTGCTGGGACTGGGGGGACAATTTTCCTCATACTTTTAAAGTGTTGTGGGCTCATGAGCTATAATGCTACTGCTACACTCATAGAAGAGATTGTCTTAAGTGATGGGGAAAGCAAGGGCATTATCAAGAGTCAAAATGGGACTTTAGAGATGCTGGGAATAAAGCAACCACCATGTAACATGAGGAATCCTATTCTGTCCTGTTTCACAGTAGTAAAGGCAACTGTGCATTATTAATTAATTAACTGATATATACACATCTATTTTGAACACTCTGCTCCGTAAAGAAAATATAAATCATGGAAACAGACCTTTTCTTAGTGGATAGAGAGTGTTATACACATAGAGGTGAGTTCAGGCCCAGAAGCTGAAAGTACTTATTTGAAATATTTCTTTTCTTGAAATTTTTGCCCCTGACTGGCACAAAAGTAAGAGAAATACAGGAAATAGGTAAAACCACTTAAATGAAAGCAAAACTGGAGGTTCATTGTGAACTGTGAAGATATATGGAATATCTGGGTCTAAAGACCAACCCTGGAACATGAAATCAGTGGGGATGATGCAATAAAGGCTTAGGATAGTCCAGAAGATTTCAGGAATCCAGCAGGCAGACACCATTAGCTATGCCTTTTCTTCTTAAGCAGACAGTTTTATGTCTCTTTTTTAGTTAAATTAACAAGTTACTCTTTTTAAATATGCTGAGTGCCCATAGGGAGGGATTATAACCAGATTTGGTTAATTGAGGTTTAGTTTATCTACTCTTCTGGATACAAATTGTCTTATGATGAAGATACCCAGAAGCACAGTATATAGTGTTGATTTCCTATTCATCATTTGAATAAAAATGAGAGACAGAATTAAGTATAATTTTATATTCATGCCCTGAAGTTTGGGCAAGGGTGCCATGCTGTGAGATGTTTTTTGCACAAGAGCCCTGCCTCTACAATCAGTCTGATAGATAAAGCTGTACTCATAAAAAAAAAAAAAAAAAGGTACTCCTAAACTTAGATTATGATGAAAATTCTGGGATAATTTTTTGTTCTTTTCAAAGTAATTTTCAAAAACTAGGATGAACTGAGATTCTCTGAAAAGATGATGATGCCCTAATCAGAAATCAGAAGATGCTTGATATGTAAAAATGTCCATATCTTCACCATTTTCTGTATGGTGAAGAGAATTGAGAATAATAACTGGAGTTGGGAGAGGGTTGGAAAACTTAATGCTCTGGTTTGGAAGTTAACAGGAGTTTAGGGTCTTGGGTGCAATTTAGTCAGATCCTGTTTTTTGAGCTCAGCTCTTGGCTTTTCAGCTTCTGCACTACTTATTGATTTTTTTCTGGGATTCTTGTACAACTGAGATGGTGAATTAACCAAGTTTCTTGGTTAGCCACACATGAGTTTCTCAATCACCGTCATGACAGAAAGCAGTTCCTCAGCCTTAGGTGCCCAAGGGCTTAGGAAATTCCAGGGAGATGTGCTAATTTGCAAGTGTTGTCTTCCTTGTCATCAACACATCATTATTGTTTTACTGTCTTCCATCAAAGTTTCCTTCAGGACATGGAGCAATGACTCTGCAGTCCCTCTGTCCTTCATGTGGTTTCTCAGAAATGTGAATTGTGGAAGGAGGCAGCTGTATCAGCCAAGGGAGTGCTCTCCTCCACACGTTAGGGGAGATTCAGCCCCCTCAAGAAGTGTCCAAAGTCAGGACAAGCCTGCAGCTCCCCTTAGAAGAGGGACTTGAGATGTGCACAACCTTGTGGGTCTTCATTCTCTCTTCACCTGTGAATTGTGGGGGCTACAGATCTGTCTGGGAGATATCTGGAAGTCACTTAGTCCCCATGGCTTATCTGGTAAAGTTGACTACACTTGAGCAACATTTCTTTTCTGTCTTTGGGTTTTTTTTTTTTTCCTTTTCTTGACAGTTTTCTTTTGGTTCTGCAGCCCTTGGCTTTCCATGCTTTTATGCTGAACTCTGAAATTAGGAGAATTAGAAAGCTTTGCACATTGGGCTTTGAAAAATAACACAACATAACACTTATCATGGCAATAAATGAAATGGTGGCTTCCCTACTCACTGAGGAGAATGGTAGCTGTGTGTGTTACATCACCATTGAGGTCAATGTCTTAGAAAATATTAGAGATGGCTCCAAAGAAAACACATCTTGTCAGAAAGCAGTATTATTCCAAAGACAGTTTTTCCATTACTCTCATCTGGGCTTTTTATAAAATCTGTGTAAGAAAGCCTTGAGTTTTCAGAAGTTTTGAGTCCCCAGTTACAGATTTCTTGTGAATGTATATTAAAAACTCCCTCTCAAGTCTCAGCTCCCACAGGATGAGGCTGAACACAAGAGCAAGGAGACATGAGAACACTCACTGAGCAACCAATACAGTTATCCCAGCCAAACCCAACATGTCCTGTACTCTTCCCAGCAGCAGGCACATTCCTCCTGGGCCTCAGAAGATAGCTGCAGAGCTAAATATTCTAGAAAAAAGTCAGTCTCATTAACAGAGAGTCAACTGTGTGTGGGTTTAAGTCAATGGAGTAATATAGGGGTAACTCTGGCCTGGTACCAAGTGAGATGACTGCATGCTTTGAAAATCTTCAGCAGTCATAAATTCAGCTACACTTTCTGAATTCTTGTTATACCACAGTCCAGTGTCTCCTCACTGATGCAACCTCTCCCTTTGCAAAATAGGCCTGAGAAAATGTTACAGGTTCTGCAGCAATGCTTAGGGTTTTTTTCCAGCTGCAAACTGAGTCTTCACCAAAATGACCAAACCATTTACTATCTGCAGTAACAATATAAACCCTACCTTCATCTAACATCCAGCTATGGGACTGAACCTTCACCTCATGGAAATCAGAACTGATGGACTTGCCCTCAAATACAGTGTTCATCATGGAAAAGCAGCAGATCTTGAGAAATTGTTTGGATTCACACCTCCAAGGAACTCTAAAATATTTTTGCCACTGATCAGACTTGGTTATCCTGCCTCAAGTCAGTGTTGAGGTCTCTTACTTGGGTGTGTTGCATTTTTTCCTCCTTAAAACTAAGCTGAGTAAGGTATCTCTGTGTGATAACTTCTCTTTTCTGGATGCATCAAGTTATTATGAGATCACAGCATCCTGTCTTCCCCTCTTTCTTTGTGATGTGGAATCACCCCATATACCATGAGAAAAACAGCTACAATAAATAGCAGAAATCAACTTATCTCTGCTGATCACTGGCTCTGGTGACTAGCAAATGGTTCACCCAGCTCTTCCAGTGTGAGTCACGTCTGTAAGTAGACACTGAGAATGAGTGTGGTGATCTGGTAACCACCTACACCAGCCTTCAGGGCAGTTGTTATTCTTCTGTGATTACACTGCTAGAAGAAGTAAGACTGGAAGGAAAGGCAGAACTGACCAGCAGTTTTGTGTTTAAAAATGTGCTATAAGAGATATGAAAGTACTTGGAGAAGCCCAAATCCAGTTCTTTTTTATGGCAAAGCAGCCCCACACCTTTTCATGGGAAGCACTGGGCTGACAGCCCTGGACAAGATTCCCTGCTTTATTCACAGGCAGGCAACATTTTTGGAAACAGGACTCTTTAGAATATGTCAGGAAAAAAGAGAGAACACAAAATCCATTCAGTCAACTCACTCTTGCCCACAGTGGTCCCAGCCCTGGAGCAACCTTGTTCTTTCACCTGGTTTGGCTCCCCAGTTAACCTCTGTAGCCCATAAACTGCATGATAATTTCACTCTCTTACTGCTCATATAATTGAGAACAACATAAAAATACAAGCCCCCTGGAGCCTTTTGCTGCTTCCCATCTGTAATGAAACTATTTCAATAAAAAAGTTTCTTCTGAACGATTCTTCTCCCAGGGAATGAACTCAATTACATCACAAAAAACCCAAACTACTTATCCTTTTATAATTTGGTCTTCTTTGTCAGGTCACTGCAGTCTTTCTGGAACTTTTATGCAGTGTAAAAAAAAGTGAAAATACAATGTTTGCAAGCTGAGTAATTTTCATTATTATAATGTTTGGTTGTTTGTTTCATTAACTGTTGAGATATTCTAGAAATTTTCAGCTAACTATCTCATAGGAACAATCCAAATGCCTAGAAGGGTAATAATGTAATATTCATTACAGAAGTCTTATTTATTATATTTATTATATGACCCTAGAAGGGTCATAAAATAATATTTATTACAGAAGAGTGCATTGAGGAAAGACTCTAAAAAGCAGTTTTTACAGAATCCAACTGTGCTCTTTCTTTACTATTTTTTTGCTTGTATCTTTTGAAAAATGCATGCAAACATTTTAATGTTTTGTGGTTTATGTATAATCTGTAATAGAAACTGTTAATGTCAAGGATGCAAAGAGACTGCAAATGTCATCTCATAAATTCTGACATATTTGGTCAGGATGCAAACAAACCAAATAGTTGTTGCTTGGTTTTATCAAAGAATAAGACAAATTTCATTAGACAAACAGGAGAATCATAGATATGGTATCATAGATATGATTTTTTTTTTTTTTTTGGAAATCTGCTACCAAACAGAAACTAAAATATTTGTGGCCACTTCAGTCCGAATGCTAGAGAGGGGCTTCTAGGTAATGACTATTACCTCTAGCTGTAAAAATTAGTCCCAGAACTGCTCCTTCCCCGCTCCTCTCTCGTTACCTGGAGTGCAGTCTGCTCTGCAATGGGCAGCTGCGTCAGGACAAATGACTTTGAGTGCTGGAAGCAGCTAAATGGAAGCTGAGATCCCAATCCAAGGTCATTTCCAAAAGCAGTATAAACACCTAAGAGACTTGTTAAAATAATGGGTTTTTTTGAGAGTTTAAATCTTTATATCCAGAGAGTTATGAGGAAAATAGTCTTTCAGATTGTTTAATTCCATCCTGTTATGTGTCTTCATAGAGGTGGGATATTTAGCCATCTTTAAGAACTTGAGCCTCCTTTTCTGAGCTATGTCCTTGAAAGTCCTTTATTTTCTGTTATTAAACTGAATATTCAATAATTTATGTAAATGTAGCACAATCATAAAATGCTATAAGGAGTTACTCATGTAACTGCATTGGGAGTAAACATGGATATTACTTTGGAAACTTTTCTTGGTTACAGAAACAACTTCAGAAAAGAAAGCCTCTGACAAAAATCCATATCATCTTCCAGGGCTACTTACATAAAATTGTGCAGAATCAAGCTTAAAAGTAGTTATAGGAAAAAAAAGAAAAAAAGGTGTTTGACCTATTTGAAACAGTTTCACCTTATATAAGCCCCTGAGAATACTGAAAAAATATCTCAGAGAAGTGGATTAGATAAAAAGACAACATGCTGATGAATTCCTGCCACAAAGGCAAAACCTAGATTCCACCTCTAACGTGAATGTGTTATTAATTTACATAAAGCAGTTAATAAGATGATCTGGGAAAGACTTCAACAAGCAGGCCACAAATGTGGCAAAACCCTACAAGTTAAGTTTTTCTCTTCCAAAAATAGTGCAGAAAAAGATGTATAAAAGCCCCTAAGTGGAAAAAAACCTTTTCCTTCCTCAGGAATTTTATCTCATCATCATATCCTCTGATCTCTGCTCAGCTCAACTCCAGGTGTATGATTCGTGAGACAATAACAACACATCAGAATCTGGGGGAAATAAACTTCACATTTAGGACATGGCACTTTTACAGCATTGCTGGACAGGCAATGTAAGACTGGATGAGAATTTTATTCATGTTTTTCCTGTAACCAGGTAAAATACATTTTGATTGAAGAAAATGGCATCTCTGATTGAAAACCACAACCTGTTTATTTAGATGATGTTTTCCCGTACAGAGAAATCACATACTTCTGGCAGAGATAAGTAATATTCAATACAGGTTTTAAATCTGTGGTAGTCTTAGGATGCCTTCTTTTGGATACACCTGAATTTAATATTGCAGTAATTACTTAATTATCATAGTCATTAGTTACTTCTGCCATTTATTAGAATTTAAATTGTCCATGGTAAGCATAAGAATATGTTTTTTACAATACGTATTGGCATAAAATATGGACTAATTTTTAATAGGTCAGTTTCTTTTGGAAGTTCTTCCCACAAGGACAGGCAAAAAAAATTAGAAGCTAAAGTTCATTATGTCTATTGTTCATTCACTGTTTTATCTATTTTCTCCACTCTCATCTTTGAAGACAACAGAGTTAAGACTAATAATTTGGGACTTTTTTGGCTGTCTTTAATTACAATTTCCTTATATACCTGGCAGAGAAACCTATGTGACAGAAATAGATTCAATGAACCTGCAAAGGCTTTCCAGTATCATTCAGAAGAGAGAATTATACATGACTTTTCCTGTGCATTAGGGATCTCCAGCCCTGTGGGCATTTTCCTGAGTAAATGCCATGGGATTGGGTTGTCTGTCCAATATGGAGTTTTGCTGGAAAAAAAGAAGACTTCCTGGTTTAAGCAGTGTATAGAAAATGAATAGTTTTTGTTTATTGTATTGCTTCCATTTGAATACAGAAGGAAAGCTAATTTTTATTTCCCAAGTATTTATTGTCACCTCTTTGACATAATGGGCTAAGGGGCAAGAGAAGTTAAATCATCTCAGCTAAGTGAAGGTGACATTAACCAGTTTTACTGTGAATGACTTGTCAGACATTATCAAGCTTTGCCTAGGTCCATCAGGGATCCAAGCCTATTAATAAACATTTCCACCAAAAGAAGGGAGCAAAAAATTACTTCATAACTATTTTCTTGTTTCATGGAACACAAAGGCAAAGATTTGTTCCTTGCCTCCATTTCCATGTTGGAAAACAAACAAACACTGTCTTTAGCAAGAAATGTGCCCCTTCAAATTATTTTTCATATTTTTTCAGGAAATTTTAGCAGTAAATAAAACAAAATAGTTGGAAGACTAACTTATGTTGACTTTAGGATGCCAAAATCTCAGATCACCTATTAAAACCATTCCTGTCAACATATTTTGCTTTTTATGCTCACTGAGCACATCATTTCCTGAAATATCTGTCATTCCCAAGATGGAGTTACCTGGAACACTCCTCATCATATGTTTGAACAGTTAAACTAGCCTATAGCACTATGACTTTAATGCATTATAAATGAATCACTATGGATACAGGATGTCTTGATGATCCCAAGTATTTGCCTTTGTACTGCAATTTGATATCTGTGATGTTTGCCTACCAAGCAGAGAAAACAATCCTCATAAAATTTGATTATTTTATTAGAGCAATCAAATTAAAAAGTTAAGGGGATAATGAAATATAAGACAAATTGAAACAGTAAAATTTGCCGTCTGCCTAGCCCTCACAGGTGATGCATTCACAAAACTCTTGGGCAGCTGAGAAGGGTCAAACCCTGCAGCCTGTACCCAGGCCTGCCTTTTGGAGCAGGATTCAGCCACAGCTGCATTGCAAACACATCTGCCTCCCACATGAGAGGCCAAAGAAAATGGGAACGTGTCCTGCAAACTTCCAGCTGTCATTCCTGCCGTGTGCTGACTCATGTGCCAAAAGCCATCTGTCACACAAGCGCAGTGTGGAGTCGATTTCAATAAGAAAATGTGGTTAAAAGGCAATTGGCTCTTCACCCTGACTTCTCATTTTCTTTTCTAGAGTTTCCTCCAATTTGAGGGAGCGGTCTGTCTGAACGTTAACTGGGCAAGGACTGCAGGCCTTGATATCTTGGCCCAAGACACCATGGAAATCAGGCTGGAAAGCCTCATCTCTAATTACAAGGCAAGGGGGGTGGTAGTCCCCTTGCCTTACCTCCTGCAGCCCTATTGCCACCATGGATTGATGCCACACACAGACCTGTGGTCATATAACAAAATGTCTCTCAGCCACCTGGACAGCTTCTTTCCCATGGAAATCAGCATTCCATCTTTTAATGCTTAGGAACTGACTCCCTCAGGAGCTAATCCAACACCCACTAAAATCCATGGACTCTCTCTAAGGAACTGCAGCAGGTTTAGGTAAGAGATTTAAAGGATCATTCAATCAACTGTGTTTCCAGGGCCAGAAAACAAGTGGTGCTTACAGCATGAAGTACATACAGAACTTACTGAATTTTTTCCTGGAATTTTATCGATTCACACTCCTTTAGGAAGGGAGATGTTGGCTGTAGGAAGGAAACTACACAGGTTGTAGTTTAGCTGGTTTGCAAATTCCAAACCTACATGGAGGTCATGGAGTTCAGATTAATGACTAGATTTTCTTCACATGCAAGATCAAGTGAAGGTCATGAAGAGCAGCTTCAAATTCACAAATTCCCCTGCTATTCTTCAGATGAACCTGGAACCATAGCAGCCAGTTTTGTCTTACTGGCAAGGTTTTTGCTCAGTTAGAAATATGTGGTATGACAGGACTGTTGTTGCCCCTGTGTGTAACAGATTTAATCTGACAGAGAAGTCAATACTAAGTGTGTAATGACTTCCATCACAACAAGTTTTGTGCGCCTGCTTTTCTTATCCTCAACCCCTTCCAGCCCATCTTCCACTGAAACATCTAAAACCACTCAGATTTTATAACTCCACACATACTTGGATATGGCAGCTCCTTCTGCTGATTAACACCACCCAGCACAGTTCCTCAGCAGAAGATATAAAAGTAATAATTGTTCTGGTTTTACTCTTCTGTTCATGACAAGAGGAAAGCCTCATGCATTTTACATTTGTCTGTATTTCCCCTGTTGGTTCTGCTGCAGGAAGTCAAGCTGAACTTAAACTTGAATCCTACTCACTTCTCTCAGTTTGATTGCCAGTATTTTCTTGGACTTTCACATTTTTTCAACATTTCTCGCCAGAGTAATCATCTGTGAAATTATGAGGTAAGGAGAACTTACCCATGATCTAAAAAGAGGATCTCATGAAATGCAGCCCCTTCTATTGAAACTGCTGGCCTGGACGAGGACCATGGCCACAAAACTGAGCTCCACTGCTTGTGTTGTTCTCCTCCTGCACCTGTAGTTCCATGGCAGGTACATAAATGAACCTTTGTCTGCAGACAAGGGTTCCCTTCCACAGCCAGGGATCATGTTCATGTTTTACTCAGAGTTAACATCTTTCCTATGTAAAATGCCTTTTTGGGCTCCCTGGGAGAAACAAGGGCTGCTAAAATCAGTAAAATACAATGAAGTGGACAATATGTGATCCCCAGAGACGAAGCAGGCAAAAAGATGGGAAAGAGGCAGTTCAATGATTGCAATTTCTTATATAGTTAATTGAAGCCTATGAATAAATCAAACACTTGTCCGTGCCAAGTTTTAATGTGTTACACTCCCTTGGTGGCATCTTTATCTTCCTGTGGCAGGGGGAGATGCTTTTCAGACTGTTTAGTATTTTATAGAAGCACTACATCTCTTCATTCGGGTTACTGGAACCTGCTCCAGACCCTCCCTGCTTCATCTCTTCCAAATCAACCAAGCCTTCATGGAGGTGACACCTCCCTTTTGCTTTGCTCTGTGGAGCATCCCTTTTCCCATTCCTTTTTCACTATCTGCTTTTTGAGTGTCATCTTTAGTGTGTCATCAGAAGTCCAGAAAAAATATTGATGTGTAAATGGGGATTATACCAGTCTATTGCTCTGTTTCTTCATGCCTGTTTTTTGTGGGGCTTGTACTTGTAATTTCATTTTTTAAGCTTTGTTTTTAACTGAAAAAAAAAAAAAAAAATCTACAAAAAATTCTTCACTTTTTTTTTTATCTGAATGGTTTTGTCCTGCTATTATACTTTCTGAGCTTCCCACTACAAGACAAAAAGAACAGAAGTGTGACACCCTTCATAAAAGTCAATAGGAGATATGCAGAGCCTGTGCATTAAAGACATCCCCTGGAGAAATTAAGCTGCCAGGAGCAGTTTGCAGTGGGCTCAGTTTGTGGAGAGTGACGGCTCCCGGCGAGGTGTGCGGGCGATCGTGGCCGGGCTCTGAAGGGGGCTCAGACGCCCCCGCTCCCACGTCTGCCCTCCACGTGTCCCACAGGAAGGGGCAGGGAGGCTCTGCAAGTCCATGTCAGAAGAGAGAGAGAGAGAGTGTGTCTAAAAGTTAAGTTTACTGCAGCATAAATATCTCCAACAAATACCCACAATGCATAAAGCACTACTTACCTGGGGTTCCTGCAGTGCTGTGCATACTGTAAATACCTCTTTTGGAAGGCTTTGAAGAGGTAGATCTCTCTGGTTTAGATGAGGCATTCAGGGAACTTCAGCTGGCTTCATGATGCTGAGTTGTTTGCTTTTGAACAGTCCTTGGGCTCCCCAGCACCTCAGCAGAATCACATGAAAAAAATGAAAGGTTTGTGATATTTAATAGCAAACCTACTTTATATAAATCAGTATGATGAGAGCAGCAATCAGCGCAAGCACTAGAGGACTGAAATAACTTTCAGAGAAACAGTTATTTGTTTTAGTTATGTTTTCCCAACAATCCAGTGGCCAGAAGCTGATTTATATTTCTCTGTAATCTTCTCTGGAGAAAGCACTTTCCTATTTTCTTTAAAGTTACTCCAAGTTCTTAACTTACCTTTAAAACACTCTAAAGGGAATGATACCTTCAGCTGCTAAATGGCTGTTGTGTACAAGGGACAAATTTTGCCTAGACCATCCTGCAATGACAGGACATGATGGCATGGAAACATCCATGAAGCCTCACACAGCACTGAGCTATTCTTATTGAATATGAATTTAGGGTCTTGGGTGGCCATAGAGGTCACCAGGAAAGTTTAATCAGCATCACAGCATCATCCTGGTCTGGCAAAGTGCTGAGACACATGGTGGACTACTCTGCACTTGAAATGTGGATGCACTGCTCTGTGCCTCAGGTTTGGTGCCTGTATCTGTGCATCACTCTCCATCTCTTCCAAAACATCTCTTTTGCTGCAGTTCATCCATCCATTTTGCTTGTGTTTATCCATAACATGATCTGGTCAAATAATGGAAACAACCACATATCAAAAACTTTATAAGCAGCTCTTCTTTGTGACTGATGGCTAATTTATTTCTGAGTCCCAGTTAACACTCCTGTGTAAAAGAAGATGTACATCTGAAAGAGTCAGGGATTTTCTCACTGTATTCTGAGAGATAATTACCATTGGAGGGCCAAAAAGAATTTGAAAAAGGAAGAAGCTGTTGCTAATAATAGAGAAGTCAAATGTCTGGTTATCTGCCTGGCCCACCATATGCTACAAGCAGTAATAAGCAATTGTGTTGCAAAGCCAAGAACAACTTCTTTGTCTTTTACTACACTCAAAAGAAGCCATTGTCTGAGAGTCATGCTGTTATTCTTTTCATGGTTGCAGCTCAGCTCACGCTGAACTTCAAGAAACGGAAACAGAGGGATATGGGGCACCTGACAGGAAACCTGCTTTTCCCTCCTAACACTGCCCCACGGACAGACATCCAAGGGACTTACCTCCTTCTATTCATCCTTTGAACAGCCTACAGTCTCAGCATTGTTACATGACCTTCTAACCACATAGACACAACAAAGGATTGCTTGATGCTTTACAGATGCATTTCCTGGTCAAAATAATAGTTCAATTCAGAAAGAAAAGTATAGAAAAACAGTGTGGTTTCCCTTGTCTACACTTTTTAAAAAAGGGTGAGAGGTTTCTCTCACTTTATCTTTAAATTTTGTGTAGGCTGTTAGCCATTTTTAATTGGAAGCAAAATATGATGAAAAAATGTCTGATCATAACATCAACATGATCACACTGTAAAGACATTTCTTGAGTCCCTGGCCAGTATCGTCTTACTTTAACAGCCAGAATTCTGTGCCTGGCATGAAGATGTGCTTTTCAGTCTATTTCATCCCACTTCCTACTAGATACCAGCTAAAAAATAATCCTTTCCTTAGCTCTCATTAATTAGCCTGAAAGCTATTTGTTAACTGCTGATCATTTAAAACCCAGATTTCATCTGTTACATGAGATGTTGCAACCCATACTGGGTGCATACTAATAATTCAAATAAGAAATTCATGAAGGTTGAAATACTTCCTAGCATAGCATATATCTTTTCCTGGAAAATGGAGCTACCTAGTGATAGATGTAGTTTCCTGTAAAATTCAAATAGCAGGAGTTTCAAGTGCTCACAATTTCATTGGAAAGCTGTTTACAGAGGACCTGTAACTTTGAACTCTGACTGCTAAGCCTTAAAGTTTTGATTTATGTAGAACTCAGTTGCAGTCTGGAAAGGTTTAAATTGCTTGACTAAGTTATTCATACCTTTTCATTTAGACAACTGGAATCATTGCACTTTTCTATCAGTGTTAATTGGTTTCTAGATTACACTATTTTGCTGTGTTTAGCAAAGAGAGAACTGATATCCAGCTTCTCTGCATGCTGTTCAGTAGGCACTGGATCATTAATGTGAAATACTGCACGACTGGTTTGCAATTCGTCTTAAAGATGAACTGCAGTTCCTTAACGGTCTTGAACTTTTAGTTTAAGAAAATAAATAATATAAATCCTTTGATGTAAGGCAGAGGGGAGGAACAAAAAGTGCCCATTCCTGGCAGTAGGGTTATAAAAAACCCTGCTGGAAAATGCCTTTCTTCTTATTAGACATTACTTATTTCCTGACATCATTTCTTGGAGTGGATTTATTGTCACCAGCCAAATATTTTGCACAACACAGAGGGTGCCGAGGAATTATCTGAACATATACTTCTGTATCACTGAAATTGGCCAGTGTAACTGAGAAATGCTACCCAAAATTCTCAAGCTAAAGTGACACAACAATATCACATTAACTTTTTTTTTTTCCTTGAGTATGAAATCCACACTTTTTTATAGACAGGTTCTTGTTTGCTGTATATTAGTATCATATTTCAGAGCAGTAGGCAATAAATTGTTTGAGAGTTTAATTATTTTCCCTGTATTAGAAAATTTTGGGCCAGTGCACTGGAAAATCCTGACTCATGACCAACATTTCATAGGGAGTGTCAGTTAAATTTCTGCACAGGAATTAAAAAATACCAGGAATTTGCTGTCTGTACAGAATCTTTCTATATAATGCTTCCAATTTTTGGTGTCTGATTGCACTGTCATTGATGATGACAAAATACCTCACATATGTTTCAGTAGAAGAGAAAATTAATTTGAGAATAATTTTTTGGTAAGTTGCAAGTCTGAAGAAAAACAATTTCCAGGTTCAGTGTGAAGGCACACCACCATATTCCTGGCAGAGTCTGACAACCTGTGACTGGACTGTCAGCAAGAGTTGCAGGTTCTCCCAGGAGACAGGTTTGTAATGTATCCCCTAATATGAGAACAGGGTCAGTCAATTAAATGAAAAGAACTGAAAGTTTAAAAGATGTGAAAATCTCTCTTTTTGTATAGGTTAACATAGACTGTCAAATCCATTACACAGAGAGTCAGCAGGTCAAACATTATGGCTGGATATTTAAAGAGTTTGGAACATATCCTGCCAATTTTACTGCAGTGCAATGATAATTAGGCACTGTTCTGGTGGTCTTCAGGTTCCAAGAAAAAGTTCTCCCTTTGAACTTCACAATGTACTTGGTGAGTTACAATAGAGCTACAAGGACCAAGACAGAAGAACAAATTCTCAAAGGTCAAATATCTAGAATAAAGTGCAGCAATATTCCCATTCCTACTGACTTCCCGTGGGAGCTGGGAACAAAACCCTCAGTGATGACCCTGCAATTCTCCTGCATTGTGTTTTGGCTATGACTAAAATGTATGAAATTGAAACTCCTGTGGGAAGTGTTCTGTTCTGAGGGAAATATTATCAAATGAAGGAAAAACAAAATCTAAGAAGCATGGTGAGAGGAGTGCATGTTCTGGGCCAGAGGCTGCAGAGAGTACAGCCCAAGCAGGGTTGTGCAGACCCTTTGGAGGGCAAGGATGAAACTGAAGGGCAGAGTCCCTTTAACCTGAACACATTTGATTTGGGTTCTGGAAGTCAGTGGTTGAAGAGGACATTTCTGCCCCAAGCATCATTCCTGTGCCCAAGAATATACCTGTCAGTCCCCTAGGATGCAATTCCATATGGGGTTTCATGCACACGACTAGACAGGTGTTATGTTACTGGGCACATGCCCATAAAACTTTTATAGTTCTACTTTTTGGTTTCACCTACAATAATGTTACTCTGCTGAAAAGGCTTTGTTTCTTCTTAGTGTAAAGAAACAAGTATATAACAGGGTGAAACACAAAGTAGAGGCTGCTTTATGCTGCAACCTGTATAACAGAAATCAGAGTACAAGTAGGAAATAAACATTTGTGAGGAAGAAAATTACATAGAAGGAGGTGAAGAGGCACCATAAAACACATTACCAGTTCAAGAAAGGAAGTGGATACTTGGTACAAAAACTGAATACCGAAGAGAGAAGAGTGAAACTGATGATAGCAAGTGAAGTCACAGAGTAACCCCAGGTGTGGCTGGGGTTTTGTTATATGTTTTTGTTATGGATGGATATTTACTGTGGATGAGAAGCCTTCATTATTAATAACCCAGACAAAGGGGCCAGGTGTGACTCCATGCAAGAGATAATTTAGAAAATTGCCCTGATGTGTTACACAGTGACCCACACCATCATCCCTGCCAGATTTCTGACTGCACTGTTTGTGAATCTGAATGTGAAGGACATTCCCACTTACGTCAGTTTTTCTGAGTGCTTTTCTCCTTTTCTTCAGAAGTGTTCCCCAGTGACCTACCACAGTTTTTCTTACTACATGTGGAACCCACTATATCTTCCTGTACAAACCATGGATATGGAGAGAAGATTGTTCCAGCCCTCTTTTTGTGGGGATGACAAAGTGTGGTTTGGCTTTCAAAGGCCAGGCTGAGCTTTCAACCTTTCAAGTATAAATTCATCCATTTAATTTAAAAATTTACCATTGTTGAGTAACATGGAATTTGTTATGTCATTTAAAAATATCTCCTTTCAGATTGCAACCATATGTGAAACATGTGGCTTCTCTGTAACCAAACAATAAAAAAGCCCAAACAAACAAGATCTAAGAGGCTGTGCTGAGACTCATAACACAGAGGAATTCTATATTCTGGAGTTCACTGCAGCAGGAAACATGCTGTAAGACATCCTGTGACTGAGTCATTTTCTCTACTAAATTTTCAAATTGCTGTGACAAGACATTTAAATTAGTGAAAGAAAGATTATAGATCCCTCAAGGTGTCAGTGAAGAGATGTGTTTTATATGTACACCTTGAGGGTATTTGAATGAGGAAATCAGTCTGCAAAAGCAAACTGTGACGAAAAAGTTGTTTTTGTTACTGCTGTTTTGTGCCCCACCCACCTATAAAGTTTCTGTATCACTGTAGCATGAGCAGCCTTTTCTTTCAATTCATTCAGCTGTACTCTATTCAAACATCCAGATGAAAGGATCTTTCAGAGGAGACCTCTTTTTTTTTGTAATAGGAAACCTTACCAGTCAATTCCTATGGGAGGTAGACTAACCTCTTTCTCACGGTAAAATCCAAATCATTTTGTCATGTATTGGGTTTGCATGGCCACATTCTGGCAGTGGGGGGGCTGCAGGGTGGCTTCTCTGAGAAGCTGCCAGAAACTTCCCCCACGTCCAGTGCCAGCCAGCTCCAGCACAGACTCACAGCTGGGCACGGCCAAGCCCATCAGTGATGGTGGTGGCACCTCTGGGATAATGCATGTAGGAAAGGGGGGAAAACTGCCCAGCTGCTGCTGAAGAGAGGAGTGAGAATGCATGAGAGAAACACCTTGGTAGTGAAGGAGGCATGGCAGGAGGTGTTCCATGCACCAGAGCAGAGATTCCCCTGCAGTCTGTGGTGCAGGCCATGGTGAGGCAGCTGTGCACCTGCAGCCCATGGGGGTCCATGGGGGAAGAGACATCCACCTGCAGCCCCTGCAGGACCATGCTGGAGTGGGGGGATGCCCAAAGCATGTTGTGACCCTGTGGGCAGCCCATGACTATAATTGTTCAGTGATTTCTCCCTGTCCTTATCTCAACCCACCTTCTGCCCTCTTTTCTCTCCCCTGTCCAGCTGAGGAGGGCAGTGACAGAGCCCTCCTGCCTTGTTGGGCACCTGGTGTCCAGCCAGGATCAACCCACCCCAGGTGACACACTGTAAAATGAGACTTCATATTGCACTGTGTCACAAACTACTCACAGCAAAGGAGAGAGGCAGGCACCTCTCCTACCAACTACTAACAACCATCTTACCCCCCTCAGCTCTGCCTAGAGTTGGCACTTCTAATCATATCTTTCAGAGAAAAAGACCTGAGATTTAGGAAAAACATAAGTGAGAAAGTGATTTAGCTACCTTTGCCAAGTTCAAAATCCTGCTGCAAACCATGAGTGAGTTGGTGTATCAGGATAAATTGCTGTATTTAGGCTGCATGTACATGCTGCAGTTCAGATGTTCTCAGAGGTTTGTTATTAAAGACAAAGGTACCAGCTACCTCAGACCTGGCATTTCTGGGGCTGGAGCAGGTTTGGATTTGCAGACAGTGGCTCATAGCAGTGTACTGGAGTCTCAGAGCTTAGATTATATCTCTGCACTCTGTGATGATTGCCTGGGGAGTGACACAGCACAGCTTGGGGAGAGGGAGAGAAGAGGCTGGACTGGCATGAGAAAAAGAAGACTCAAACAGCCAATCCTAACAAGGGGAGGTCCTGCCACCACAGCCATGCCACCACAGCCATTGGTCACTCCACTCTGGAGTGATACCTCATCCATGAAATGGCTCCTTCCAGCCTAATGTTTTAGCCAAGAGAAACCACTATCAGACACGTCTGTGTTGACCTTAATATTCACTGCTCAGAGGCCGGGCACAGACCTACAAGATATTGTCTATCAGGAGCCCATTCCAGGAGTTCCAGATCACTGTGCCCTGGAGGAGCCAGGAGCATACTGAACATCAGGAAGCACCAGGATGGTGGTCCATTTTCTCTGACTGCAGAACAAACAGAGGAGCATCCCAGAGATTGACTTGGTGGGTCTGTACTCTCCCAGATTTTGCTGAGAACAAATATCATATTCTGTGACCTTTTTTAGCCAGCATGGCCACCAAGAAAGGGTCCCATATGTGTCTTCTTCACAATTTTTTGCCTTCACTGTGACATCTTCACTCTTTCCTCAGGCCACCATAGGTGCTCACAAAGGGTTGTGAGTTCATAAGCACACATGAGATGGAATTCATATCAAGAAATTAAAAAGGAAATACATAGACTGAATGGTGTAAGGAAGGGACAAAACATTTTCTTGAGTGTAACAGTACCTTGATCCTTCTGTTGCATGTTTCTTAATTTTTAATTAAATATATGTATATATATATATAGACGTGTTTTCTTTTAAATTTATTTTTCTTTTTTTTAATGTCCCTTTTGGATTCAGGAATGTTATTGAAAATTCAAGCTAGTTAAGATAGGTTTTGCATCCTTAGAGATGCAAAATGCAAGAATCAAAGTTGAAACACAATATTTGAGAATAGTCAGTTATCTAAACAATTTCCAATTGTTTAGATAACTTGATGATAATCATTGTCATAATTTTTCATTTTCTCTCTAAGTCCTCTTTTTAGTTCTTTTTAAACTCCTTCCTCTCCTTTTTCTTTTGCAGTACAGGCAAACTAATTCTTCTACCCAACTCACCTGGAAAGTGTGTGACTTCTTAATAGACAGGTATTTTCAATAAACTTGTCATTTTCAACTCAACCTTATTATATATTGCCTGTAATTTCATAATGTCCCAAGCAGTGATTTTTGCATTATTAGATCAGTGGGAAGTCAGGAGAACAGAGGGCTGTACATATTTTATCCTTTTTCTTACAGTATTTTTACCATTTAATGTTGCATTGCTTTCAACATGCCTTTCCTATCTTTAAGCATAATGGTTCTGAACAATTATGAAGGGCATGGGTATTAATTGAAGTCCTTAATTGTGTAATAATTTGTAGGGGGGGGAAATCTGGAATTCCATGCATTATTTCATGAAAACTGCCCTGGAAATGGTGCTGATCCCTGCTCTCTATGGAGCACGTTCTTTTTCATTGGAGCATTAACACGTGACTCAGTCTAAGGCAGTTACTTCAGAAAGGTGTGAGGCACACAGCCACTGTTAAACTAGGTGAACCACCTGGAAAGAAAAAAAACAAAATTTTGTGCCCCCGAAAGCTTGTTTGATTTAGTCCCCAACAGTATTGCTTAGTCTCATAAAATATATTCCCTTTCCCCACAAATCATACTTTTCTCATTAGAGTGTTACATGGCAAACTTAATTATTGTAATCACACTGGGGATGCTGGATTAAAAAGCCTACAGACATTTAAAGTAGGATTAATGTCTTCATGTAACAGCAAAAACTGATGTAACTTTCATGCCACTGGGAAGCAAATTTGCTATGGAAATAATGCCATTTTAATTCCAAAAAGTTTGAATATTTGCTTGGTTTGAAGAAACATTTTGCTTGCTACATTTTTCTCAGCTTCAAGGTTTTTGAGTCTTGTACAAGAATCATACAATAATTGGATTCTCAGACTTGCTTCCTAAGGAAATGAACCTTTATGTATTCCTGCAGTCTATCTATCAGTCTCTTGGCTTCTCCCTAAATTTTGAAACTACTAGCCAATTTCAACCAAATTTAGAGCAGTCCAGACACCTGAAAGGTATTATATTCCTAAGGTTGTGCAGAAGCTGGGAGCTGAGTAGAATAGAGAGATTTAAATTAGAGCTCAGTGAGACAGAGGCAAAGGCATTGGGCATTTCAGGCAGTGCCTGGCAGCAGCTGGACCTGCCGGGATCTCCGACCCAACCTGTACATCTGCATCAGCCACAGCCCAGCCCAGCCCAGCCCAGTCTGCCCCCACATGAGAGGCAAGGTGGAGCTCCTGGACCAGGGAGGATTTAGGGCACCAAAGTCATTATGCAGGTGGAGTTGGTTGTGCTGTTTCTGATATAACTTTGTCTATTTTATTTGTAAAGGGACAGTGATTATCACTGGGCAGAATTTCTGAGCGGAACCATGAAGTCTCCATTCTTGGGGTTTTCAAGGCCAAAAAGCATAAATTAATGAACAATCCTGTCTGGCCCATAGCTGACCCTGGTTTGAGCAGCAGGCTGGGCTGGAGTAGCCCTTGCAAACCTGAATCATCCTTTGATCCTGTGAGTCTGTGGAGGTAGGTTTGCCTTACTGTGTTACCAAAAGCAGGGTATAGACAGGTTAATTTAGTCCAGATTTTATTTTCTGCCAATTACCTTTTGAAAGGCCTATAGATTTTTTAAATACAGAGAAGAGTATTGCTAATGCTTAATATTTATAATAAGCTAATAGCCAGAAATGTTAGCCAAGGTCAGAGACTAAAAAAAGAATGAAGGTAATTTAGTGGCTAAATCATTAACCTACAACAGAAGAAATCGGAGTTCATTGGAGTCTTCCTATATGAATTTATACAAGCAACAGTGAGTGGGAGTCATCTCACATAATCTTAGCCCTTCAGAAAGTAGGTTGGTAATTTAATATGGTTTTTCAGATGCCCTCCTGAGTCAACTGAGAAACCAAGAGCCCAAAGCTGTTTCCTGCAACATATTTTGGTGGGGTGGACACTTTCTTTCCATTGAGGGAGTGAGATAATAGCCCTCAATGGGGAGCATGGAGGGTTGAGGTAGACGGATTTCATCAGACCATGTTAAATCAAATTGTTATAAGGTTTCATTTCATTAGTTTAACAGTTGCAGGTCACAGTGTTGATTTATTTGCTGTCAGGGGTTTTGTGCTGGTTTTCAGAGCTGTGTTATCTAACGCCTCTCTTGTACTGTTCTCTGTTGTGCTGTTTATCATCTCTTGGGGGTGGATTAAAG
This sequence comes from Promerops cafer, assembly GCA_013398275.1. NCBI lineage: Eukaryota > Metazoa > Chordata > Aves > Passeriformes > Nectariniidae > Promerops > Promerops cafer. The sequence goes on from VZSE01008843.1 coordinate 70,988, forward strand.
TTATCATTTTCTCACACTGCGTAACACTGGCTTATATGATAAAATTACTGGTCAGGATACTAATTTGGTAATTGTACTTAGCACTGCCATCATATCCATGCTTCAGGAACTGTTAATAATTACACTCTTTACTCCTTGGAAAGCCAGGAAATGGGGGGAAGAAGAGGAAACACTTTTCTCTGCCCTTTACCCTTTCCCTTCTCTTCTGCACATTTTGAATATTCTTGGTATGTTCAAACCAACATTGAACATTGCTGCCTCAGTTCTAGCTGGATCATTAAGTGTGGGACAGTATGGACAAGTGCCTGGGACAGTGGACACCCAGTGCTCTAGAACTTCATCCCTGAACAAGTGAAAAATTGTGAAGTAGGTTGGAAAACATTCCTAAACCCTAAAACCATGGGTAGACGAGTTGCAAGGAAAAAAATCACAGAAGGGGTCCTTTCAGGAAAGTTGCTGCTCCAGTTTCTGGTGGGCAGTTCCCCTGACACAGTAGAAGGGCTCTCTTACTTGCAATCTTAATAAAGGAACTTCTGATTCTTATTTACAAGAAGTGAGTAGTCAAGACTATGAGCAGGACCAGAGGGGCCCTGTCTCCAGACAGGTCAAAGAAGGGGAAAACTGGGTTTACTGGACTGTGTGGATTCAAGGCACTGGCACAGCAGACCCACAGGAGTGTTAGGCTCTAGTATTCACAGGTGCACAGTGTATCCTAATGCCATCTGTCTAGAGGTGCAGATCCCATCTGTATTTCCTCTTAGCCTTACACTGGACCAGCTCCAGGAGCTCCAAATCCCTCTTGTACTGAGGAGCTCAGAATTGGGTTCTCTCTGGTCCAAATGATCCAGATGAGTGATAAGAAATTCTAATGACCAGTCCCTGGTTTTCATTAACTTTCTCCATTGAGTCCTAGATTAGAAAACCCAGTATATACCAATCTTTACCATATTCCCAGGAAGTTACTGGTTCTTGAACTACTTACATTACTATAAAGTCAGCTGCCATGAAATAAGGGTGGCACACTTTCATTTAACCCAGTTCCTGTAATGAGAAACAGCAAAGTCTTCTTTAACTACTGAGGCTTAGCAATGGTAAACCTCAGTCTAGTTCAACATGTGCTGATTTTCTAGCAGGTGGCATAGCACCTGATAGGCAAAAAAAAAAAAGGATTTCTTCAGAGATTTCTCTCCCGCAGTGGTTTATAAGTGCACGAGAATTCAGTGTCAAAGTTTAACTCCAGCTGACAACTCAGCCCCACACAGCCCCTACCCCACACTCACTACCCCTATGATGGGGGACACAATCAGAAAAGTAAAATGAAAAAGCTTGTGATTTGATATAAAGGCAGTTTAATAGGTAAAGCAAAAGCTGTGCACACAAGCAAAACAAACCAAGGAATTAATTCACCTCTTCCCATGGGCAGGAAGGTGTTCAGCCATCTCCAGCACAGCAGGGTCCCCTCACACATAATGGTGACTTGGGAAGACAATCACCACCACTCTGAACTTCCTGCTCTTCCTTCTTCCCCAGCTTTATATGCTGAGCATGATGCCATGTGGTGTGGGGTGTCCCTTGGGTCAGCTGGGGTCAGCTGTCCTGGCTGTGTCTCCTCACCTTTTCATGTCCCCCCACTGTGTTCTCAGTGGTGGAGTTGGGTGAGAAGAAGAAAAGCCCTTGGCTCTATGCAAGCTCTGCTCAGCAGAAGCTAAATTCAATTCTAATTTACAGTAAGGCAAGCAAGCCCCAGCCAGGACACTTCGCAGGTACAGGAGCTTGTCCAGTACAGCAGTTGAACAAGCAGCAAAAGAAAAATGTAGCTGCAAGCATTCAGAAAAGTCTTGATTTCACATGTGACAGAAGTTCCAGGAGTGCTTAGGGCCAAACTGATGGAGCTCTGAGCAACTCAGTCTAGTGGATGGTGCCCCTGTTCATGGCCAGGGGTTTGGAGCAAAATGATCTTTAACATTCATTCCAACCCAAAACATTTTATGTTCTATGATTCCATGATAAAGTGATTATCTTTTAGACCCTACAGAGAGGAAGAGGGGGAATTGCCAAAAAACCCCTGACTAAATAAGGGTATAAAACCATTACCCCATTTTCTTTCTATTTGGTGTTCAAGTCGCCTTACCTCAGGAAACTGAGAGTATCTTGAGGTTTCCTACAGATAGTTGTAGTGCTGGGTTTAAGTTGCCTTCTTTCACCTGAAATGTTTGCCTTTTTCAGGAGTCTTAAATATTTTTATTTTCCTTTTGAGAAAACAAGTACAGAAATTCATCTTCTTGTCAGTGTAACTTAATTGCTCATAGAAAAATCTTTAAGCCTTATTTCTCTGAAAATAATAGAAAGAGATATACTACAATTTCCCCCCTCAGAAATGCAGTGGATAGACAGAGGAGTGAGGCAGGTGAGGAGACTGCATGGTACACAATGACAGGGAGAGATGCTCTCATTCTGCCTGCACTGAGGATAGGGGTAGAGAAGATTAGCAAACATAAGGGGGATGGAAAGAAAAAACACAGAAATTATTCAAAAGTAGAGAAAATGACCTATGCATATTTTGGTTTTGTGGGTAGCCCCTGAGTGAGAGCCCCAGTCCTGAATGGTGCAGACCAGCTCATGTACAGCTGCATGGCACTCTGTCAATGTCATCTCTGCATCCTGTGTGACTGCTTTTGCCTAGAGGCAAAGTTATTATTCATCTCTGTGCTTTTTTCCCACTTCAAAATTCAAGAAATAATGGATGGATGCTTTACATGATTTCACAGCCTGACACTGAGCCCTCATGTTAGACCCAATAATGCAAAACATATTCCTACTGCTTGGAGCTCATCCAAAACCATAGAAACACAGAACTGTTAAGATTGGGAAAGACCTCTAAGATAATGAAGTCCAACCAGTACCAAAAACACGCCCCTAAGTTTTTTTGAACACTTCCAGGGATGGTGATTCCACCATTTTCCTGGGCAGCCTCTTCCAATGACTGAAAGCACTTCTAGTGAACAGACTTTTCCCAGTATTCAATCTAAACCTCCCTGAGTGCAACCGGAGACCTTTTTCCCTTGTTTTATCACTTGTTACTTGGGAGAAGAGACTGAGCCCCATCTGTCTCCTTCCCGGAGTTGTAGAGAGTGATAAGGTCCCCTCTGAGCCTCCTTTTCTCCAGGCTCCACCAGCTCCCTCAGCTGCTCCTCACCAGACTTGGGCTGCAGACCCTCCCCCAGCTTCATTGTCCTTCTCTGGACACGCTCCAGCCCCCCAGTGTCTTTCCTGCTGTGAGGGGCCCAGAACTGGACACAGGATTCGAGGTGTCACCAGTGCCCAGCCCAGGGCAGGAATCACTGGGCTGGTCCTGCTGGTTACACTGTGCCTGGCTCACGCCTGGGCACCATTGCCCACCTGGGCTCATGTTCCGCTCTTCATCCACCAACACCCCCAAGTTCTTCTCCTCGGGGCTGCTCTCAATCCATTCTCTGCCCACCCTGTACCTGTGCTTGGAATTGCCCAAACCAAGGTGCAGGACTTTGCACTTGGCCCTGTGAAATTCACGAGTTATGGCTGGAAATGCGATACATGAGAACTGAGGGTGTTTTGTTCAAGCAGTGTGTAAGCAATATAAGCTTTAAAAGTTGTGTCTTAGATTCACGAGGCCAACATCATTATGTGTGTGTAAGATGAACCTCCCTTTAGGTAGCTTTGTGCAAATTTTATAGGCTTCTTAGATTTTATTAACAGTTCAGAGGCCAAGTTGAACTTGGGAAAATCAAATTAATGAAGACAATTTTGTCATTGTTAAATACATCTAATTTACAAGAGAGACTAAAAGGATGATGAATAAAATAATGTGGTCAAAGGGCATAGACTTAAAACATCTTTCTTCCATGCTGTTCCTCTCTACATGGAAAAAGCTCTTCAGGTGTATGGAGATCAACCTGATCCTCCTTTAAAATTTTTGCAGCACTCTGTTACCTTGATGACTCCAGGGAGTGCTGGTATGGCTACAACAATTGCCTATAATTTTAATGAGCCATTATAAGAAATGCAATGTTTTGCAATCTCTAAGTTGAAAATTATTGACACCCAAAAGCTGGTGCAACAACAAATGTTCAGATGCAGAAAAAATGGCCTTTGTGTGTTCACATGCCTTCAGTTACATTTAATATTAGCTAAGAGAATCATTGAAAAGTGGTACCATTTTTCACAGATAATATTAATTATTTAAGCATTTAAAGAAGGCAGTGCTTTTTGAAATTTAAGTTTTTAAAATTAATACTTATATATGTAGACAAATGTGTATTTACTTCTACATACAAACAAACACATTTTTATATCTATCTATCTGTACACAGAATCTCTCTCTTTCTCAGCCTCTCTGATTTTCCAGCCTGAAATCCCCAGAGATACAGGGTTGGATGCAGTGACGATGAGATATAGCATCAATAGGGAGTTAGATTTGAGCTTGGGAATATCATAAATTATTAATAATAAACCATTTAACTCATGATTAGAGGAAAATATTCCAAAGAGAAGAATAAATGTTTCGGTTGTCTGGCTACAATGTTAAATAACTATAACTAGTCTGTTCTCAAATGTTCCAGAGATGCAATACATGCCTCTGAGATTAATTATGACAAAGTGATTGAGGAAATATCTCTCCAGCTTCATGGCCATTCTTGTTTAAATGGTGGAGTTGATTGCATTGAGTGATGCTAAAGCCAGGGAAGAACTTGTTTAACCCACTAAAGACAACCCTGACGTATACCATGAAGGGGCCTAAGGATAGATCACCTAGCCAATTAAGATTCTGTGGTATAAAAAAATATTTTAGCATTTGAGTTACATTTTTATTGAAATAAATGATTAGTTCAAGGAAATTATTGCAATCTGACAAATTCCTGCATAGTACGACCAAGACAAAATGGATGGACCCAGACTGAAGATGTATGTTCCCTCTGTCAACAAGCATTTTACCCTTTTTGCATAGAATTCTTACTGAAAAGAAACTCCTGTCTTTACTGCAAGGTGTCTTCTTTGGTGAAGAAACAGGTGAAGATGTAACTCACTAGAACAAAGTAAAAAAAGTGCACAGCTATGCCTGGCTTTAGTGATATTTTGAAACAGATTTTTCTTTCATAAAAAATATATAATTCCTATGACAGCTGTGAAGATAATAAATTTCCCTCTAGTAAAAATTCACTAAAGAATTGCTCCACTGAAATTTATGCTTGTTTACTAACCCCTAGATAATCTGTCTTTGCTGGTGGGTGAGAGAGTTGTGAAACTTCTTAGACAATATTTTTTAAACCCATAGATTAACTGGGTTCTACAAGCATCAATCACCAGGATTAGATGTCAGGTCAAAATTAGTCCTCTAAATTATCTTCCTAGTCAATGAGTATCGGTTGGCATCTTCATGTTGTGTGTCAACAACCTGTGAGAGAGACTAAACTTCTACACTACTAAAACAAACTGAGTCTGGGCCACAGCTGGAAGATCAAGTCCTGATTTACAGGGTACTTCCGTGTTCTCCAATGCTTTTGCATCAGCTTTAAGAAAACACAATTAAAGAAAAGAAAAATGCTTTTCAGAAATCTCTTTCTTGCACACATGGATAAGAACTAGGCTTACCCAGGTACCCCAGTACAAGCTGGGTAAAAATTAACAACTCATTTAATTTTAGTTATCAACAGGTCTTGTTACCAGTCTGAGGGCCTCTGGCACAACCCTGTGGTGTGGGCTATCCCTGTGTAGGATAAAACAGGTTCTAGAGTTACTGCTTTTATTCACTAATAAGCCTAATTGCATTATTCAGGTTGGTAAATATTGATATAGAATATTAAAATAGATTTGCCATTTGCTGCAGGGATGTAGTACCTCAATACCTGTGATGTGCAGCAGAACAACAGTAGCAAGAACAACCAAAAATTTCTATTGCATTTGGCTTAAAGGAAACTTTTGGGACAAGTTTTTGAAGCTTCTTTAAATAGTTGAACCCAACTATGTAGACTAAATAGTCTGCTCTCACTATCAGGCAATCCAAAATCCTTCCTGACACATTTTTTTAATAGCAGTTTTTTTGGGTGTTTTTATGGAAGTTACAAAATTCTGGGTTCCCTTTGGGAATGTCAGGCTCAGAACTGAGATTACAATGCATGCCCTTGCTAGTGGGTCCCTCTAGACCCAAATAACCAGGCAATACCACAGAAACAGTTGTTTCCTTTCTGTCTTAAACACTACAGAGTCTCTCCAACTTTTCAGAGACCCATTCTGCTGATCTCATATAGACAAATACTCCAAAGTTAAGCCCACTTTTCCTGGACAAGTTTGCCAAAGGTCATCTACAAATGCAGCTGATTCAAGTCACATTTTACATTTTAGATTTAGCCTGCTCTGCTTTTGGGTCAGGACATGTTACTGGGGGATATAATTGCTCCCTGGGTAATTGCAAGTAAATATTGATCTTAGAATTCTATGTTCATTCTTGACCACAAATTGCTACCCTTTTTTCCAGAGAAGTGTGTCAGTTATTTGCAAATAATGAATCAAAAGAGTTAGGACTTTCAGGAATTGATATGTCTCTACATTTTCTGTATTCCTGGGATCCTAGAAGGATCATTACATTCCTCAAGCCCCTTCCAACATTTACTTTCAACTAGTAATGGAGAAGTGACTCACAGACTAAGCAAAGACTTGCATACTAGCACTACACAGCTGACAGATTATCCTCCCCTCATTGCCATCACAGAATAACCCAGTGTTTGGAAGAGATTAGCTCCTGGGTGAAGAATGACTGTTTTAAACCACATCTAAACAAGGCTATTAGTTATGAAAAAAGGTTTTAAATATGTTTAGGTCATCAAGCAAAGGTGCTGGGCAGGGAAGACTCACCAGGAAAATCTCAGCACGAAAATCTCAGAAGCACAATTGAACTATCAATTGGCAGGCATTCAGTTCCCAATATATATGTTTGAAAATGTAATTAAAATAATTTAGCAAAACCACACTGCGAGGAGTATTTGAGCTCTGTTCTGCTGATGTGTATTTATTAGACACAATGCCTGCACAATGCTTCCAAGGGGTAATCAGGATACTCCTCTAGTAGGCATGACATTTTAGTAGACCTGTGAGACTGGGTTTATCTAATTTTGGTACATGAAAGGTCTCTGTAGTGGTGTAGGCTCCTGTGTTAGGAGTGATCTGACAGAAATTAACGTGCAGGTAAGGATTCCATCTTTAGTCACCTTGAAGCCAGCACAAAGGTAATTATTTCTATTTTGATACCTTTTCTGTAACATTTTCAGAACAGGAATCTATAGCAACAGCAGGGATCAATTTCCTTCTATTTTAGCTTTTGAAAGCTAGGCAGCACACAGAGATGGGACTCAGCTCTGATTTTAGATATTTAAACCTAAAAGGCAGATTAATTGGTTTGAATGTATCTGTCCAGTACCACGTTAGGATCATGTAGAACCCACTCAGACCTTATCTGTTTATTTTAGATACCAAACTAAAAGGTCTCTAGATACAGACTCCTGAGGAGAACTGTGCTTTTCTGTAGAAACTGAAGGATGGGGAAGGAGTTCCAGTCACCTAAGATATGACAGGTAATAATTTGCCAGCTGAGTCCTATCACTCATGATCCAGACACAGCTCCTCTTCCACTCAATGCTGTACTTTTCTTAAAGGTAAAGGCCTGGGGCTATTTTCTCATCTCTAGGGTATTCCATCTAACCTGCACCCAGTCATTCCTAATGCTGTAAGACCTCTGAGGCAGATTCGTGTGACTGACAGTACATGGGATTGCTTCAGTTGGTGAGAGGAAGCCAGGTAGGATATCTGTCATGGAATGGGATGCCTCTGTCTCACACTGGAATCCAGGTGACACCTCCATCAGCTATAAAATGAACTTAAAACCTGCCCCTCAACCAGCTGTTTGTGTGTGAACAGATAAATATAGAAATTCTATCATCTCAGACAGATATTGACCCCAGTTCCAATTGTCTAAAGTGAAGATTCATCCCAGGTCCTAGTTTAAGAGAAAGAAGTCCTCTGAAGTTACCTTTATTTTCTAAGGTTATATATTTTTAATTGTTTTCTTGGAATCCAAATTGTTTAGTTTGTAGTATCTCAAAATAAGGAATATATTTATGCTCTGAGTGTGACATAGTTATGTGAAAAAAGAACAGCAAGAAGCAATGTTGATGAATGTGTTTTATCATAGTTGATAAAATACATATGTATCACATCAATAAAATATATATCATTGTACCTGCTTGTAGATTTTATGAAAGTCTGAGAAAAAATGCAAGGTACCACCTTTATCTCTTTGTTAGGGGGTCTCTAGATAGATGAACTTTCAAGAAGATTTGAATGTTTAAATTCAATCTTTGCTGAACTTTCCACTGACTTAGTGGGTTCTGGATCCTACCTTAATGGAAGATTAAGCAGCCTTCTAGAGGGCATGGGGAAAAAATAACAAAAGGATAAATAAAAAGAAAGAGAAAAATAAAAATAATAATTAAAAAGTCAAGAAAATTAATTTGGAAGAAGGCAAGCAATTTTCAAAGTTATATCAAAGGATGGTGTTTTCAATTTTTAGATTACAAAACCCAAGATATTAAGCTGTAAGCTTACTTTCTATACATATATTTAGGTATTTAGGTGTAGTAACACCTGAAGTAGGTCCCTTAGGTAGAGCAGGAAGTAAGTGATGAGGTATTCTAGTTTTGTAAGAGGACTTACCAGAGATATAAGGAAAGCAAATTAAGTGGGATTCAGTATGACTGGGATTCAGTACTTTGCAGTATGGTCCTTTCTGGAGAAAGTTTTGAGGCCAACAGATTTCCTTTACAGGGGTCAAACACTCAAATTTGAAATCAGTAAAGTGAATCACAGCGCTGCATATTTAACTGATGGCCCAGAAAGCCTGGCAGTGTTGGGTAACGTGAGGCAGACCTAGAAAATACATCTCATGAATGCATGGCTGTAAAATGCAAAACTGAGCTCCCAAGAGCTGAAGCACTGACTGTCACTGAAGGGTTTCTTTGGAGTTCAGAGCATTTCTTTCAAGAGCAAGGTTCTGCTCTTCAGGACACTGTCTGCATTGATTCACCTGGCTGTCCTGCCTGCTTACCCACAGAATGTGCAGCACAGAGACAGCCTGGTGCACTCCTCCCACAACAGAAAGCATTGTGTGTCTTCCCCACAAAACTGACCTCCTTAGGACTGGGAATCTCAGACAGGACAAAACTGCCCTTTGTGAGGGCACAAATGCAATCAGTTTCTGAATCTGCAGTGGGAGGAGTGCACACTGTGTCCCAGGTCAGTAGCTCTTCATCACCTCCCATCTAATCCCTCCCACTACTTTCCTTTCCTATTCAACACAGAATCAGCTGCCAGAGGCAGGTACCATCCTCAAGAGCATTTCAAGAGCAATAATCAGTTTTCCTGCAAAGGGGTAGCCCTGATGTGACACATAAGGGTCCTTGTGCTCATCATTTACACACTTTATCCTCTCGGCTGAGCAGCCAGGGCTCTCAATAAACTGTCTGCTCTGCCTGGAGGGAGCGCGCGGAGCTGGCACGAGGCGAGAGCACTCACAGAGCCCTGCTAATGCATCACGCTGCCATCTACTCCTGACAATGCTCTTTCATAATGAACTGGATGAGGGGATTTGCAAGTGCCACTTCCAATTAAAAATAACACTTCTGCAAAGGCAAAGGAGTGAGGTAATGACTGTAATTCTAATCGAGCTGGAGCAGCTGCCTCATTAGTAAATACTCCGTGATTAATATGCCTTTATGACCTGTGCTTATACACCTTAGCCTCTTCCTTCTGGACCAAAGGAAACCCCATTCCCACAAGAAGCACTGCTGGTTCTTCAGAGATGCAAGATTAACTCATACTGAGATGAATCATATTTTGCCCGTGAGACATAGTTTTACAGCAAAATGCAGTCCAGTCACTTTAAAGGAAGATTTGATGGAGATAAAAGTGACTGAGTCCAGCTTTTTCAGAAAAATCACATTTTGCTTCAAATTTCCAAATTTTGGATTAAAAATGTTAAACCATTTCCCCCCTCATGTTTCAGAAAGCAAGGAAGTTGTTTCTTAAGAGAAAGAAATGGAGATTGAGGAGATTTCTAATCACTTCCAAACTTCACTCTTGGAATGGTGTTTTTATAATAAGTAATCCCCCCTTCAGGGCTGGACTTCAACAATGCTAATTTCTCTTTCTTAATGCCAGATAAAATGCAGTGCTGAATACTCAAATGTGACTTTCATGACAGAAACAGAGAAATTCATTCATGTTTCCATTTTCATTTCTTCCCAGGCTTGCAGTGGAGAGGGACTTTTACCTCCAGATGACAACTGAGGATCAGCTTCACTAAAGTAATTGAAGGGTTTGCCTTTGACTTGGTAGAAGATCAGGTTTTTTAAGTCCATATAAGAACATTTCAAAAGCCAGCCCACACCACAGCAAATCAGGAGTGACATTAAGAAGAGGGAAAAAAGTAACTCAGCAAGTGAGGAATGAACCTTTAACAGATGTATAAAATGACTGAGGTTTTCTTAAGCCACAAAGTTCCTGAAATTTTATTTAACAGAAAAAATACAAACTGATGATATCTGAATGTTTAGTAAAGCCCTAAGCTCCCGTTTTGTGCTCAAGCTGGCATGTTTTTCATTACCCCAAGGCAAACCTTCAGGTACCAACATCTTCATTGATCTGGGTGTGCCTTGCAATCAAAATGCTACCTGCCAGAACATTTCTTCCACTAAGTTTTTTTTTTAATTTGTCTCATTTTCTTCAGCAATGTGTATAGCTCAGTGGAAGACAATTTATCTTTCATCAGCTTTGAAATAAACAATGAATCAGTGGGTGACTTAGCCAGATTTTAACTTTTTATCTTGTGTCTCCATCTCCATGGACTCACCACTTTTGTGTCATATGCAAGATGCTCTTCTGTGTCACCCCCCAGACACAGCTAAGCAATCTCACAGTTCACAAGAAAGATATAGTCAGTAGTTGAAAAGGGGGACCTTGTACACTCTCAGACTTCAGACTGCCTTGAGGTAGCTTCTCTGATTGCCAACATATTTTGCCAGTGATAAAGTTTTCCTATGACTCCTTAACATTTAAACAGCTGAACACAAGAAGTGAGTGAAGAACAGAATGATTGCTCACCCAAGATGGACAGACAACTATAAAGAGCAGGATTAGCTTAAAGATCTCCCACTTCTTAGCAGAATATGAACCATGTGTAGCATCTTTTAGCATACTGGTCAAGAGAATAAACATTTTAACCTAACCCTCTTTGAAGATTTGAAGGTTTTTTTCATGCTGGTTGCTAGTTTTACATTAGGAAATCAATCACTGCACAGGTAGAATTATTTTCATCAAATCAGTATGTGAAAAGGAATTTTAAACAAATGTGGCTTATATTGAAAGACTGAGAATCAGTTACCTCAGCCTTGAAGATAAACAGGGTCTTGTTAGGTTGTGATAGGATTACCTGCTTGTATCATTTAAACAAGCCTAATTTCTGCCACAGGCTTTTCAAGCCTTTGAACACTGACATTGATTCATTAAGGTTTTTTTCCATTCCACTCACAAATTATACTTCCCAGTAGAAAATGAAGCAACATTAATTACAAAAGTGAGATTTCTACAATGAGATATATAATTGCCAGTACTGAAGCACACATTATTAGATCATGCACAACATACTCTGCTGACATATTATGCAAAAAAATTCTTGATCTCTTTTGCAATTTTCATTTCATCCCCCAAAAGTTTATCTATTCCAAGAAGCTAACTGCATTTATTCCAAGAAGTTAAATATATCTGGATTGTTCTCTAGAGTTAGAGCATGGAAAAACCTACATTAGCAGAATCATAGAATGATTTGTGTTGGAAGGGATCTTAAAGATCATCTCGTTCCAACCCCCCTGCCATGGGCAGGACATCTTCCACTAGACCAGGTTGCTCAGAGCCCCATCCAGCCTGGCCTGGAACACCTTCAGGGATGGGACATCCACAGTTTCTCTGAGCAATTCACTCTAGTGTCTCACTACTCTCACAGTAAATGATTTCTTCCTGATGTCTAATCTAAACCTACTCTCTTTAAGTTTAAATTCAACTCCTCTTGTCCTGTCTTTACCTGCCCTTCTCAAAAGTGGCTCTCCAGCCTTCTTTTAGGCCCCTTTAGGTACTGGAGGAGGCAATCCTTCAATATTAACTAACTTTCTTGGGCCTCATCTTCCCTCCAGGGCTTTATCCCATGCCACTCTACCAAGCAGATCCCTGTAGAGGCCAAAGTCTACTCCCCTGAGGTCCAGGGCAGTGAGCTTGTTGTGCACCTTCCTTGCTGCCCCAAGGATCCTGAACTCCACTGGTTCAGGGTCACTGCAGCCAAGGTTGCCCTGGAGCTTCACATTCCTCATCAACCCCTACTTTTGAGTGAGAGCAAGGTCCAGCATAGCACCTCTCCTCATAGCTCCTCTATTACTTGGCAAAGGAAGTTGTCACCAAGGTTTAGTAGGAACCTCCTGGATAGCTTATGCCCTGCTGTGCTGTCCCTCCAACAGATATTGGTGTGGTTGAAGTCCCCCAGGAGGATGGGGGTTTGGAAATGTGTGGTCACTCCCATCTGTCTCTAAAGGGCTCATCTCCTCAGTCTTCCTCGCTGGGTGACCTGCAGCAGGTGTGTCATAGTGTCACCTGTCCCTGCCCTCCCTTTAATCCTGATCCAGGAGTTCTCAGCCAGTTCCTCCTCCATCCCCAGGTGGAGCCCTGTGCATTCTGACTGGTCATTAATGTAGAGGGTGTCACCTCTCCTTGTGTCCCTGCCTGTCCTTCCCAAAGAGCTTGGATCCTTCCACTCCAACCCTCCAGTCACAGGAACCATCCCCTACATCTCTGTGATGCCCATAAATCACAGCCATCCAGGCAGGTGCACACCTCTAACTGCTTTTTGTTATTCCCCACGGTGAGTGTGTGTGTGTGTGTGATAGAGGCATTCAAGCTGGGCTCTCAGTGAAGCCAAATTACTGGTTGGAGTTGCCAAAATGCCTTTGTGCTGCCCTCCAGGTGCTCTTCTGCTGACCTGTAATCCCTCTCCAGGCTCTGGAGGGGATTACAGACCTCCAGGCTCTGGGAATCCCTTTCTGGCCACAACCTGGTGTGTATGGGATAGAATTAGGTTCATATCATTATATTCTATTAGCATTCAAATCCGGATAGTGACTCCAAGGTTCCTGATGGGAATGGGTCTGATCCACCTGGTGATCCATGTCTCCAGCCCTGAGTGCAGCCACTCTGGGGGCCATTCTGGCAATTTGGCAGCAGAGACAATGACGTTCATTACCTACAAAAGCTCCCTGACACCGTTGGATTTAATAATAGAGACACAGCCTCAAGTTTCAAACAAAGACAAGAAGAGAAAAGGCTTATCTGGTGGTTGTAGATGTTCTCCACAGGTAGAAGCTCCATTGGTAGCAGGTATCTATTGATACTGTTAACCCAGCGTAGTCACTTGCGCAATTCAATTAATTTCATTTGCCTACTTTCATATAAGAAAGAGCATACAAAGATTTCAGATGGATTCTACTCCCCAGGAAATATTTTTATTACTACCAGTGAGAAGTTTCTGGGACTCAGGATAGGTTTCAATACATTTTTTGAAATTGTTAGTCATATATCCACAGGCAGAAACAGGAATGATCCCACTGTGATACCCACTCTGGTGTGTAGGAACACCCTTCCTCCAGTGCATGTGCATGTCCAGAGCTTCCAGGCTGGAAACCCCTGTAGGGTTTCCTCACATGCAGGNAGCCTAATTTCTGCCACAGGCTTTTCAAGCCTTTGAACACTGACATTGATTCATTAAGGTTTTTTTCCATTCCACTCACAAATTATACTTCCCAGTAGAAAATGAAGCAACATTAATTACAAAAGTGAGATTTCTACAATGAGATATATAATTGCCAGTACTGAAGCACACATTATTAGATCATGCACAACATACTCTGCTGACATATTATGCAAAAAAATTCTTGATCTCTTTTGCAATTTTCATTTCATCCCCCAAAAGTTTATCTATTCCAAGAAGCTAACTGCATTTATTCCAAGAAGTTAAATATATCTGGATTGTTCTCTAGAGTTAGAGCATGGAAAAACCTACATTAGCAGAATCATAGAATGATTTGTGTTGGAAGGGATCTTAAAGATCATCTCGTTCCAACCCCCCTGCCATGGGCAGGACATCTTCCACTAGACCAGGTTGCTCAGAGCCCCATCCAGCCTGGCCTGGAACACCTTCAGGGATGGGACATCCACAGTTTCTCTGAGCAATTCACTCTAGTGTCTCACTACTCTCACAGTAAATGATTTCTTCCTGATGTCTAATCTAAACCTACTCTCTTTAAGTTTAAATTCAACTCCTCTTGTCCTGTCTTTACCTGCCCTTCTCAAAAGTGGCTCTCCAGCCTTCTTTTAGGCCCCTTTAGGTACTGGAGGAGGCAATCCTTCAATATTAACTAACTTTCTTGGGCCTCATCTTCCCTCCAGGGCTTTATCCCATGCCACTCTACCAAGCAGATCCCTGTAGAGGCCAAAGTCTACTCCCCTGAGGTCCAGGGCAGTGAGCTTGTTGTGCACCTTCCTTGCTGCCCCAAGGATCCTGAACTCCACTGGTTCAGGGTCACTGCAGCCAAGGTTGCCCTGGAGCTTCACATTCCTCATCAACCCCTACTTTTGAGTGAGAGCAAGGTCCAGCATAGCACCTCTCCTCATAGCTCCTCTATTACTTGGCAAAGGAAGTTGTCACCAAGGTTTAGTAGGAACCTCCTGGATAGCTTATGCCCTGCTGTGCTGTCCCTCCAACAGATATTGGTGTGGTTGAAGTCCCCCAGGAGGATGGGGGTTTGGAAATGTGTGGTCACTCCCATCTGTCTCTAAAGGGCTCATCTCCTCAGTCTTCCTCGCTGGGTGACCTGCAGCAGGTGTGTCATAGTGTCACCTGTCCCTGCCCTCCCTTTAATCCTGATCCAGGAGTTCTCAGCCAGTTCCTCCTCCATCCCCAGGTGGAGCCCTGTGCATTCTGACTGGTCATTAATGTAGAGGGTGTCACCCCTCCTTGTGTCCCTGCCTGTCCTTCCCAAAGAGCTTGGATCCTTCCACTCCAACCCTCCAGTCACAGGAACCATCCCCTACATCTCTGTGATGCCCATAAATCACAGCCATCCAGGCAGGTGCACACCTCTAACTGCTTTTTGTTATTCCCCACGGTGAGTGTGTGTGTGTGTGTGATAGAGGCATTCAAGCTGGGCTCTCAGTGAAGCCAAATTACTGGTTGGAGTTGCCAAAATGCCTTTGTGCTGCCCTCCAGGTGCTCTTCTGCTGACCTGTAATCCCTCTCCAGGCTCTGGAGGGGATTACAGACCTCCAGGCTCTGGGAATCCCTTTCTGGCCACAACCTGGTGTGTATGGGATAGAATTAGGTTCATATCATTATATTCTATTAGCATTCAAATCCGGATAGTGACTCCAAGGTTCCTGATGGGAATGGGTCTGATCCACCTGGTGATCCATGTCTCCAGCCCTGAGTGCAGCCACTCTGGGGGCCATTCTGGCAATTTGGCAGCAGAGACAATGACGTTCATTACCTACAAAAGCTCCCTGACACCGTTGGATTTAATAATAGAGACACAGCCTCAAGTTTCAAACAAAGACAAGAAGAGAAAAGGCTTTCTGGTGGTTGTAGATGTTCTCCACAGGTAGAAACTCCATTGGTAGCAGGTAACTATTGATACTGTTAACCCAGCGTAGTCACTTGCGCAATTCAATTAATTTCATTTGCCTACTTTCATATAAGAAAGAGCATACAAAGATTTCAGATGGATTCTACTCCCCAGGAAATATTTTTATTACTACCAGTGAGAAGTTTCTGGGACTCAGGATAGGTTTCAATACATTTTTTGAAATTGTTAGTCATATATCCACAGGCAGAAACAGGAATGATCCCACTGTGATACCCACTCTGGTGTGTAGGAACACCCTTCCTCCAGTGCATGTGCATGTCCAGAGCTTCCAGGCTGGAAACCCCTGTAGGGTTTCCTCACATGCAGGCACACTGCACCCCTTTGTAAAGCTGCCAGGGACAGAGCACATCCCTACATATTAGAGTCCTGTGGAGCCACAAGTACAATTGGAAATTTTTTCTCTATTCAGAACCTCTGATCTTCTATAATTTTCAGCAGTTTGTCACCTTTTCTGAATAAAGCTGCATCAAAGCACATCTTCACATTAAGTCTGGCTGCAGGGAGAGAGGAGAAGATGGCACTTCACCTCTGTCTCAGTTCCCTAGGGCTGGTTGTAGCAAAAGAAAGAGAGAGGAAATGACACCATCTGCTTTGCTCCCAATCCTGTCTCCTGTTCCTGTCTCTGTCAACATGCTACACTCTGACTTTATTGTTGTCTTGAACTTTTGGCTGTCTCTGGGTATTGTTCAGAAGGGCCAGAAGAGCTCAGCCTCTTCACAGCTACAGACAGTTGCTTCCTTCCTTCTAAAAGGGGAGGGAGAATGCTGACAAAGACTAAAGAACACAGCGAGGTATCACAGCCTTTTTGCAGAAGTCTCAATGATCTTCCCCTGCCCCAGTCCCTGAAAAAAAATAAAAGGACAGTATTTGGCAAAGCTGTGGTTACATATAAATGTATGTATCCAGTGTTTCCAAGTAACTCGGGAACCCAATGACTTTAGGACTAGCCATAATTTTCTCAGCAGAAGCATACATAAAAATGAGGGTTCATTTATGACAGGAGCTAGAGCCAGGAATCATAATTACTCTAATGAACCTGAAAATTTGTAGCTGATACTGAAACCATTAGTGAAGTCTCACGTAAAAGCTTACACCCATGCAAGGGAAGCTTTTTTCTACATTTGAGTGTATACATAAATTTCTCTGTTTCTCTCTCACACACATTTATTTTTATGAAGACAAGAAAATAATTAATAGGTAATTGCATTACCTAGGAAAGACATTCTTCTGTTGGATATGTTTATGGAAATGAGGAACAATTAATTTATCATCAGTTTTATGGTAGTAATAAAAAATATTTATCTGCCTGGAAGGATTTGCATGAACTTAGATATCTGATTAATAGTAAGAGTTGTTAGTATTAAAATGAGAGCAAAATGTCCTGATTAGTTCTTACCTCAGCAAACCTACAACAGATCTGCTGTTATGGATATGTGTATTCTGGATTTCGAGGAGATACCAGAGTCTGGCCCAAAAGAGTATTTTAGGAAAGGAAAGGTCACTGTGAACTCTAATTTTATGCCCAATGTGATGAATTATTGGTATGGACAACTACTACTTAACCTTCTAACTTTTATTTCTGGTCACAAACATTAATGGGTTTCTTTTAACCCCCGTGTGAGGAAGGTCAGCATTATCCAAGTTTCAAAGATGATGAATTGTGCAGAAAAAAGGAAATGCAAGGATTTTTTATGCTTCTCAACCTTAGTTGAGCTGCTAGGTTATAATTGACTTGGCTCCCATGCCTCAGACCCGTGTTTTGTGGGTATGATCTACAACTTAGTCCTTTGCTGGAGGTCACAGTGACCTGGGACATGGGCTCCATGGAGATGCTGGATCCCATGTGAAGCAGGTGCTAAATTCATACAGGGGTGAGGACACCAAGAGGCCTTAAACCTTCCCCAGCTTTCTCTTTGCCTCCATCCCAGCTGGGTGCATCATGTTCATTTTTGGGAATTTCTGTCCCAGCCCTGCTGTCTGTGCTCACCTGTGGTGCCTCCTCTGAACCAGCAGCACTTCTGTGTGTGCCAGAGAGCAGCCAAAGCCACCGAAGCCAGGGGAAGGATGCATGGCCTTGTACACAGTGACAGAGATCTGTGTTCCTTTCTGCTTATCCAGATTTTGGGCAAGACCCCTAATTGGCTTTGATCACCCGTGTAAAGTGAAGTACTGAATCTTATACTCTTAATTATGAGTTTCTCTGATAACCAGGCTGTGTTAAACACTTTGTTCAACAAAATCTGAACAATAATAGTAGAGCTTTGGGACTGCTTTTTATCCCAGTTTTCCATTCAGTCCATAACATATGTAAATCTGGGCTGGCAATCTGAAGAAACTCTTTTGCCTCTGGATGGGATGTGATAAAATATGCTTTTGTTCTGGGCACCAGCTCACATACAAGAGAACATCCAACCTCTGTTTCATAGTTATAGAAACTGATTAATAAGGAAGAAGGAAATTAGCCTAGAATAAAAGATTTTGTGTGCTCCAGTACAGTTTCTTTCATTCAAAAATTTTATAGACAAGAAATAAATATATTTAGGTCTATAGAACATGGACCATGTGACATCACTGAAGTTCTCTTATATCTTGGTCATTCCTATTTGAGCATTAACATTGTGTGATGGAAGACCTCTGCTTCTGTCCTGTAGGCTGTGACAAGATGACTTCTACATTAATAGCATCAACAAAGAGCATATAGGTCACATGGAGGTAAATGCAGCTTTAATGCTTCCTACACAGCAGAAATTTTCCAGATGAACAGAGTGTCACAAAATCCCTGCTATAAATCTAGATAGCTTGCACTGGCATAGGCAATTTTAAAGTCAGTAAGGATCATCTTCAAGCTTTTGTGGATTGAAAGAGTTCCCTTGTCCGTAGTGAACGATTTGGGCATTTCTTATTACTCTCTTGTCCATAAATTACAAATCCCATTTTGATGACTGGCTCACACTTCTGTAGCCCATCCTCAAAGCAGGACCTTTAATCCTACCCCTGTATTGATATCTGGACATAGACTTCAATGGTTTATCATAGATCTCCTTTATTTACACAAGTTAACACAAACAAATATGATCCTGGGTGTCTTGGTTTGAAAAGACAGGTGTCTGCTAGGGAAGGCAGGAGCCTCCCTTGAAATGGAAAATGTAAATCCTCCTCCCTCCAAATTTTGAAATTAAGGCACTCAGGCAAAGATATTGGAATAGAAATAACAGTTATTTACTAGGAAAATTAAAAATACAGATGCAATAGTACAAAAAAGAAACAACTGTCAGAGTCAGAATCCCACCTGACATCCTGTTGGTCAGGGTGTTGCTAACAGCCCGATGAAATGGTGGCTGCAGTCCTGCTGGAGTGGCAGATGTGGTTCTGTTGTAGCAGTGATCCTGTAGAAGGGTGTAGTTTTCCTCTGAAGGTCCAGTGGTGGTGTAGATGGGCCTGGTCTTCCTCTGGGAATGCAGTGGCAGAAGGCTCCCTGAGGTGTTCCAGATGTCAGATCTTATCCAGGTAGGAATTCTTGGCTCCTCCCCCTGGGTAGAGCATCTCCCAGTGAGACTCAATGGCCCATTAACAGAAGGTATCTCCTTGAGGGAGGATTGGTTGAGGAAAAGATAAAGAAAACTGCCCCACCTGGTTTTATCAGGTGGCCAATTAACAGGAGAGAACTGCCCCACCTCTGACAGTTGGTAACAGAATACAAACCCCCACCTGAAGGCACTGGGGCAGTTTCTTCAGGTAATTTTCCTTTGCAGGAAGATGTCAGCAGTAACTGTAGATTTTGACTCCAGACAATGCCATGACTAATCAGGATTGTTTGCAGAGATAGGAGCTCACTCACAATCCAATGTCTTCCAGGTTTGTTTTCTCTTCTTACAGGTACTTCCTTGCCATTTGCAATTCTGCTTCCTACCTCCCAGAAGAGCAGACAGCACAGATATGATCATGCATCAGTGACAGTGAATTTGAACAGAGTGACCTAGTTCAGGCAGAAAGTTTCTTGAAATGGCTGAAAACAATTGAGCCATAGAATTAAAGACCAGTCAGGCTAGCTGGAATTTCTTGAAAAGCTATTAGAACTGATAATCAAGCTACAGGAAAGACCTTGGAATTTAAAACAATGCCGTGACTGTATAGAAATGTTGCAGTTAGAGCATTATTTTAAATAAACTGCAGTCACATACAGGTCAGTGTTAGCACTAAATATCTCTGGAGATTGCCTTGCAATCTGAAAATAAACCTAAGCCAAAACCCCAAATTCTCATAGCAATTACATTCATTTTAGCTTTTTTTAAGTGTAAAACTCCTAACAAATTGAATTAATTCTAGAAATACTTATATGAAACATGTAAAGCTCTGAGGAAAACAAGTCTTTCAAGTAGTGAAGTAAAAATCAAGTGTAAGTTGCCAATATCTTTCAGGAGAGCAAAGAGCTACACAATAAATTCCACCAGCTGAGAACTGTATGTCTTGCTCCCACCCATCAGACATATGTTTTCAATGAATCCAAATTTTTTATGTGATCATAAAATTGTAGAGAACTACTGGCAGTGCACATTTTAAGCTTCAGTATTTGAATGCACATTTCAGCGGAGTTGAGAATCTGCTTGTCATCCACTTCTGCCATTTTACCAATGCTGAGACAGATTTGTTTGAAGAGTTCAAAATATGCATGGAAGTGGGTAAGGAAAAATTTCAGTTTTACTTCACCCAAATAAGGCAACACATGGCACTTCCTCTGGGAAGAAAAATACTGTTTTATTTTGGTTTTAGGTTTAAAGTTACTTGTGTGTTTTGGCAGAAAGACTCATCTGACAGGTAATGTTGTGATGAAGGTCTGACATGTTCTAAATCCTCCTGTCTGCTGGCTCAGCAAAATGGGGGCATGTGTATTAAACCACAGCTTTTCAATTTATGTGATGACAAAGAACGCCACAGAAAGCAAATGATTCACTGCACTGTGATTGTCTATCAGAATGAACAGAACTGAAAGCCTTGGAAATAAAAAGAATGTCCCCTGACAGGTCAGAAGACAAGGACGGCTCTCTGAATATCCAAAGACATGTGTACAATAGCAAATAAAACAGGACCAGGTCTCAGGTTCAAGAACTGGGCCATGATTATTCATCCTGTTTAGTTGTTAACATACTTTCTAGGCTCTGTTTCCTCAGGGTCAACCAGAAATGCCTGGAACACAGTGAAAAACAGGATGTACATGGGACCATTCCCAGGAGACAGACTGGTTATAGCCACCTCCTTTTTGAGGGAAACGTTTGCCATAAAAGAAGGTTGTAACTTGTTTTATTTACTAGTGTAAGTGCCTCAACAACCAAGAGATTGGGTAAAGACTGGGACTGTCTTGGAAATATATTTCAACATCACAACACATCTACGTATAGTGGAGAAAGCATGTTTTTTGCCTTACTATTTTATCTGTCTTCCATTTTGTAATGAAGATGCTTTCAGGGCAGTATGAATTGGTGATTTAGATTGCTTCTTTCATTTACAACAGCTAAGGATTCATAATGACAAAGAATTACATGAGTTCTTTTTCTTTGTTATTTGATTCATCTGAGCCTAGCTCTGCAGATCACAGGAATACACTGTGACCCTATTTACCAGTCCTTTCCTAATTTCACAGTTTACTAATTTTCATAAATATCAAAAGGAACAAAATTATTAAGGAGTGCTTGGTAATTTCTGAAGTATCCATGCTGAAAATGCATAGATGATGATTATCATCAGCAACTCCTCCTGTAGAAGCTGTCACAGAGAGTCTTTCTAAAATGTCTTGATGGAAGAAGCCTGTTCAATAGAAACCTGAAACTCACTGATAAGTATTCAGATGAATTTTTCAGTTAAAAATTTCTGGCTATTTTCAATCACCATATTATTTTATTTTTTAAAAAATATGAACAGTATTAACTAAGAATGTGCCTGTTATATAAATGAAATTAAAGCCTATCTTACAGTGTGACTGCATACAATTGATATGGAAAGGCCAAGTGCACAATGATTAGATGTAGGGGAGATGGAGCCAGACTCTTTCTCAGTAATAGTTAGTGAAAGATGAGACAGTGGTCACAGATTGCACCAAGAGAAATTCCGAGTGCAATAAAGAAAAAAAAAGAAAAGTCAAAATTAACATGGTCAAACATGGATATAATAATTATCCTGAGAATCACTAGTTGTGGCATATCTCTCCTTGGTGATATTAAAAACTTGATTGGAGAAGGTCCAGGGAAAACTAGTGTAATTTTGGAGTTGGCATCAGTCTGCATAGGGTATTAAATCTGATGAGCTCCCAAAATCCCTTCCAACTAATTTTTTCTATGGTTTTTGGTCCAAAAATACACTAATTTCAAGCTGTGATTAGAACAAATTTATACAAGTTAATACGACAATCCTCCATAAAGCAAGGCAGTAAATATTGTAGAAGTCTGAGAGCTCTACTTATACCTCCAGTGTGCTATGAACTGTCCAGACACACCAAGGATGGTCTGTGCTCCAAACTCCCAAGTTGTCACTTACTCCAACTAATAAACCCACTTACAGAGTGATCTTTCGTTGAATGTGGGGACATAGCACAGAAATGTCTTCATCTGTAAACATCTTCAAGTAACCTTAGATTTTACAGTGTGAGCAGACCTGATTGCTGAAGCTAAAAGAGTTTAGTGGGGGACTCTTCTCATTCTATGGTGGAAACCTTATTTTTTTTTCAGGTGAATAATTCTAAACTTCACTGACTGCAGTGACCAGTGTGCTGCCTGACTGTCCTGTGAGGTTCGATGAGGACAGATATATTCTAAGTACATAATGTTGAGGTGAATCTTGTCCAAAGCACTTTATAAAAGATTTTAACATCATTGTGACATTGTGTGTAACTTCTATTCTACCAATAGGAAAAATGCTGCTTAAGGTTGTGATGTGGCTCTTTCAGATCATATGCAAATCATGACTCAAAATTTTCAGCATTGCGTTAACCATGTTCTCCCATAGATTGCACAGTTGAATAATACCAGAACTACATCAAGGAGAGACAAGCTTTATTAAATGTCATCAATTGCTCATTATGGTAATTAAAGGTCTGGAAGGCTGTGCAGGACTTGGCTATGATTTAGAAGCAGCCTGTGTTCATATATGGTAGGCTGATCACACTGGCAGGCAGGAGCAAAAATGTATATATTACTTGCTAGAAAAGTCTGTGGGTTTGGGGGTTTTAAGGAGGTATATGAAAATATAATCTTCTGTTTAGTAGTAAAAGTATATTTTAATATGAAAATTGTAGAAGGAAAAATTTGTAGAAAAGAAACCACATTAAAATTTAAAGTTCAAGAAAATCTATTCCTGAAATCCCTTATACTCAGCATCTCTATTCACTGTGTTTAAACAAAGTTTATGCATGATGTAGGTGTCAAACCACCCTGAACTGGAATGAGCAGGGAATACATGGAATAGTCCACCACCACACTGCCAGTTTTGACAAAAATATCTTTCCAGTCACAGATTCTTCCAGGTTCAACAATATATACTTGGGTGTTACCCAACCCCTGACCTGGCCAAGTCACAGTGTCTGAAGCTCTAAGATTAACGTCCACTTTGTTCCCAAGCTCCTTTATAAATGATATTAAAAATGTATGGCTTGTGCTGCTTTCCCTTATTGCTCTATAGATGTCAGGGTCTTTGATCAACTGCGCTGGCATGAGTAGGATTTACTTGTATTACAAAATTAATGAGTTTTTACTTATACTGGGGCAACACAGCAGCAGTACTAAAAATCTCACCGCTTCAAGATACATTAACTAATACTGAGGTTTCAAGGCTTCTCAGAGAGCAGATCCAATCCTCAGGATTCAAATTTGGCAACCTGTTTAAATCAAGCTCTCAGTCTGGCATGCAAGCAGATAAGCTTTCTTTTTGGCCTGCCCTGGAGAGGAGAGTCTAGTTCTTTATCCACAGGAATAACACAAGCTGGGTTTGGGTTTTAAATCAATGCAAATTCCTTGGCAGGTTGTATTTAGGTCTACATTTCTCATCATAACTTCTATCTAGAAATATAAGGAAGGAGAATGAAAACTACAAGAATCCAGGTGAAACCAGATGAAAACTACTGCCTATAAAACTTCTGCTTCACTTTTTTTTTGCTGGTGTCTGTGGTGGATTCACCTTGGCTGAGTGACAGGTGCCAAACCTCTCTATCACTGCCCCTCCAATATAACAAAAGGCTCGTGAGCTGAGACAAGGAAAGTCACTCACCCATTGCCATCATGGGCAAAGCAGACCTTTCTTGGGGAAATTGGAGATCTGAGAAATCAACTTTCTCTGGGAAAAAAGGAAATTTTAAATATGTTTTCTATGGTACATAAGCACACACCGGTTTATTTTACTTTCATTGAGTTGTCAACAACACAAATTGACTCTCTTCATTGTGGGATCCTTTGCAGGTAGATTAACTTGAGATCTGCCTACAGAGAGAAGCAAGAGTTACTATAGTGACAAGTTGAAGAGGGAAGTAAGAGAAAAATGAAAGCCTGGGAGTTTATCCAATCCACATGTCCTGTGATGTATGGAGCACTGCTGCTGTTATAAAGAAAAACTCTTACATCCCAGGTGTTATGAGACTCCAAGGTGATAGAATCTGAATATCCAGGCCTTGAAGATGTCCTCCAAACCCCAGAAGTTTAAGTTTTCCTTCATTTGGTTTGCTAAATACTTTTGTAAGACAGTGCTGTCATTAATAATCAAGGAAATCACATAAGTAGGGATATAATCAGAGAACTCTAAATCCTTCTTGGGTATATCAGAAGTAATGGAAAGATAATTCACAAAGATTAGAAACAGATGAAAGTGAGGCTTAGAACTGATTGGAGGATGTTCTTTTCCCCTCCTGTCTGTTAATCCCTGTCTCAAAAATAACAAAAAACTTCACTTATATACCCAGAAAACTTCAGAATTTTTCTGCTTGACCAAAGCAAAATATTCTGCAAAACCCAGATGTTTTTCTTGCACACAAATCTTAAAGTTTTTTAAAATTTTTAAATGTAAATTAAAAAAAATCAAAAGTGTGAAATGCTTTCTATAAGTGAAGAATATCACTTGAAGAAGTTAAAGACATGAAAAGGTTGGTCAGTAGCTAAGGGTATGTTATCTGAATCAACACACCTGGTCTGCTCTTTGCTGAGAAAATCTGTGCAAGTTTACATTGCACTACACAAACTATCCCAAACTACCAAAACTGTGCAAACAGAAGTATTGGCATAATGGTTTTTTGTCCATAATCCAAAGCAAAGACACTGAAGTTTCTTTAGGGTGAAAAAATAATTGAAAACCAAAAATGGATGGGAAAATAAATTCAGAAGTAATTAGGAGTTCAATTCTTTGTATGATCTTGGTGGGAATGAATAATGAGGAACTGGCAATAAGTATGTGGAGTGAAGAAAGAAGAATTATACACAGTGAGGCAAGAAAAGCATATATGGCATCAATGTGAATCAATTAGAAAAGTTTCAGGAGAATCTTCCTATTCAGACCTATTCATCTGTTACTGAGCTCCCAAATAAAGCTCTGCTTCTGGAGTCTATCTCAACTGTGATAGATGTTTCCTGGGAACGTTCATCTCTTCGATTGGAAGCGAAGGTCATCTTAAGAAATACTTTTCCCTGGTTCATTGATGCACCCTGGTCAAAACCATTGGGATATTTAAGCCTAAGTCATGAGAGCAGCACTTTACACCCCTTTTACCATTCTAGGACTGCGTAACCAAAAGTTATTTCAGCCCAAGACCCCATAACCAACTTGGCAATGAAAGGCTGATTAAGATTGTTCAGCCTGGAAAACAGAAGGCTTAGGGGTGACCTAATAGTGGCTTTTCAGTATCTGAATGGGGCCTAAAAGAAGATGGAGAGGAACTTTTTACATGAGCATGAAGTGACAGGACAAGGGGCAGTGGCTTCAAACTTAGGGGACGTTTAGTTTAGATATTAGGAAAAAATTCTTTCCTGTGAGGGTGGTGAGGCACAGGAACATGTTGCCCAGAGAAGCTGTGGCTGCCCCATCCCTGGAGGTGTTCATGGCCAGGCTGCATGGGGCTTTGAGAAACCTGGTCATGTGGAAGATATCCCTGACTGTGGCAGGAGGTTGGAACTAAATTGTCTTTAAGGTCTCTTCCAACCCAAGCCATTCCATGATTCTATGATTCTATGATTCTATGATTCTATGATTCTATGGTTCTATGATTCTATGGTTCTATAGTTCTATGATTCTGTATTCTGTAACTTTGGATGTAGAACAGGTGATTTCTGTCTTAAACTGGAGAGTTACATTTAACCTGAGTGAAGGCCATACTCGTGTTGAGGAACTCTGTTTTAAAGTGTCACAGTTTAAGAGAGAATGAAAAAAATAATCCTTACAGTGCTTTGATTTCAGTTGCTCTCTGCCCCATGACATAAGCAAATTAAGCAACTAAAACCCATCAGCAAAGGTATTTAAATCAACTGAAACTGCAAAGAATAACCTCATAGGCTTCAGCTCAGTCCTGGGAGACTCCTACTGCCTGGTAAGGGACCATAGCCCATGCTCAGCTTGAAAGTTGCCTTTGTTTTGCCTCCTGGCTCAGAACTGTCTCAGACAGCTCTGTTCTTTTTGTGAGCAAATGCTTAACTGTACTTTCTTTCTATAAAAAATGAGGATAATTTATCATTATCTCACTAAGGTTTTGAAAGGCTCAGTGCCCAATATTGTCTCTGCCTGAAAGCTCATGAATTCAGAAGATTGATGTTGGCACAATCGTGTATCTTCCCTTTTAAGTCAAATATTTTCCCATAAATATTTTGAAGAGTGTCAAGCCTAACTAGATTTTAGAAATTAAACTAAAAAGTGAAGCATTTAGAAAACGTCTATTTTGACATTTTTGATTGCCATATTTTAATCATGACATTTCAAAGTTTCTGAAATAAAACTTGTTAAATTTTGCTAAATATATGTGGGTTAAGATCAGAAAGAAATATTGGATAGCTGCACTGAAGTATTATATAATTATGGGAAAGGGGAAAACCACTAAAACTGAAAACCATAGACCCAAAAAACTGACAACTGAACTTGTATTTCTGATAGAAAGACACAATATTTGGTTTTCATCTCAAAGGAATCGTTGGGGGTCCCAATTCCTTAAAATTAAGACATCTTAGTTTCCCAGACAGAAAGTCTTCCTTATGTAAATTCCTGGAAAGCCACACCGAAGGGGGTGGCTGAGGCTGTGGCATAGTCTGAGGCTGTGGCTGTGGCATAGTCTGAGGCTCATCCCTTCCATATATTTGCTTTCTCCAATTTAATTTGTGGTTGTTGCTGTCAGAGAATGCCACACTGACTTCCAGAGGTGCACACACTTTCCCACTGCTCACTAAACCTGAAAGTGACATTGTTGCTTCTTCTAGCTCCTGTAAAGGCTTTTGCCTCGGTAGGAGTAGAAGCTGGATATGGATATTTAGGTAATCCTTGTCTTTCCCAGCTCTAACCCACTGCCACCTAACCTTGCTCACAGTGCTTGGATTTTCCTTGTTCTCTGGGACTAGGAAAGAGAGAAAGCAAATGAGGAAGGATTACACACCAGTAGTGATCAAATCATTAGTGTGCCTTGAAAAGCACAGCCCATCAGCCTGAAGAGGTCTGGGACAAATCTGGCCAGAAGTCATTCAGAAACCAGAAGAGAGGAATAATTGCTTCCAAGCCCTGCTGGACCACTCAGCTCTTCCTCAATATCATTCCCTTCCCACCATGCACAATTCTGAAACCATCTTGAATAAAGAGTACATAAAAAACAGCTGAGTTCTTCTGGGGGGGTGCCTATAGGCATAAAGGAACCAGATATGTTATTCTCCTGTGCCAACACCATGTGCTGAACATGACCAGTCACAGCACAGGATTTCTTAAACCCTTATACAATTTGCAGCTGTCTACACCCTTCCAACCCTGAGATGGGCCAGGAACAACCAAGTCCTTGTGTACCCTTTTTTTTTTTGGCAAGAATAGAGCAATCCCCAGCACAGAGAAAGTGTAAAACAACCCTGTGGGCTACTCAAAGCACCCTCACACCTCCAGCCTCCAGCTCCACAGAAATACAGGGTCTCTTGGGCAGAATATTCAGTAAACTTTCTTTCTTGTCAGCAAAATCTCATCATCTTCACCCAAGAAAAACTCCAGTCCATTGCTCAAGGAGGTATTGTATGAAAGGTTAGTTAGGTATTGGACAATTGGTCTTTGAATAGTGTTCTGCATAAAGAGAAAGCAGACATGACTGTTTCCCTGGTGAACAGAGGAGGTCAACTGGCTCTTCTCAGCCTAGGTGAGAGTTTTCTAGCTTTTTCTTTTAAAAAACCAGCTTGAGTTAAAGATGGTGCTATTATACTGGCAATTACACAGTCCCAGTCTAAATTTCTAAGGGGTCTGTAAATTGCTTCCATGGTGTTTTCAAACCAGCTGGTGGCTGTGTTGGCTGACTGTCTAAGTTATTAGTGAATGATTTGGCACACCGTTAATCACTGTACACTTGCAATGCCAGCTTTGGCAAGAGATTTTGCTTCCTTAAGGAATTTCCTAGTCTGCAAATCAGAGTTTAGCACCAACCAAACACCATCTATCAAGAATAAAGTCTGTCTTACACAGCATGAATTATATTATTACATTCATTTCCAGCAATAAGTCTCTTGAATGTCTTGGTCGTTTTTAACATATACTCAGTTTAGGAAAGCAAAGCAATCCTTCAGAATGAGTTTTCAATTTGTACGCTTGAATAGTTTAAATTCTATTCCAGCAATACATAATGCATTGCTACCATGCTCTGTATCTAATTCAGGCTGCCTGGATATTAAGACAGTAAGCACTTGTGTATTGTCATCAGTACTTAGCAGATTGAGGACAATCTTAGAATGAAAATCACTCCTAGCAGGTTCTGCATTTTGTAAAGTTAAGGTTGACATCAAGATAAACCAAGGAACAGTGGAAAATAAATTACTGTGTACTTTTCCTTGGTATGTTCTAGAGAAAATAAAAGCTTTTTTAATGTTTGTGGTCTGACCAGCATTGACACAACCCACTGCCTATGAGAAATGTCATGCTAATTGTATTGCAGTTTTTACCACTGCCACCAGTCTTGTTAGAGATTAATTTAGGATTTGAAGGAATAGATGAATTTATGTGCAGCCCCAATATATTTTCATGAGGTTAACTCCTGATGAAAAATTGAATGAAAGGATTCTAGCACTGCAGCTTGGATCACACAATTTACAAATGGAGTGGCAATGTAAACCCACACCAAATACACCCCTCTCCTGCAGAGCTGAGACTGAAGGGGTCATGCAACGTGCACACACTCCTGACCTGGAGTCATGGGTCTCTGAAAGTATCATCTTTCAGAGAAACAAAAATGAGATTGTTTGCCACTTACAGTAATTTTAAATTTGTCAACAGACAAATTATTGATCCTTGCACTGAGAAAAAATTCAATACAAGTCACCCTGCTACTTAAATTCATATTGATGTGTCAATTTTAGGCACTGTTTATACTCATTTTTTTTTGCCATAATATTCCTATACATCTGGAAAAATACATTTTAGAGATAGCTTATTGAGGCAGAGGAAACCTGAACATTTTTTCAAATGCAAAATGAAGCATTTTGAAATTGATTTCTTTTAAACTGAAATTAAAAATAAATGTGAGCAAAAAAATACCGGTATTTCCTATGCTGCAAAGCAAAATATATGCCAAAACCCATTTTTTTAATCTAATATCATTGTTAACAATGAACTACATTCTCAATTAAAAAAAAAAAAAGTTTGGACTTTTCACACATTCTTCAAATTTTTTTTGTTTGTTTCACAACACAATATGAACCAAATGTCCCTACATTATTGCAGTGATTGCAATAGTGGTATGTTCTTGATGTATTTCAGAGCACAGAAATGACAATGTCATTCAGTCTTTGTGTTTAAAGTGGCAAGGAAATTCTTCCTTCTCCCTGAGGACCATTGGATTTTATGCCAGGATCAGGGTTGATGGCAACATTTTACAATGATGACGCAGCTCTGGACCTGCCTAGGACACACCTGGTTCTTCAACTCTTCTGTTCAAAGCCTGCTGCCCACAGAATAGTAGAAGATGTAGTGGAGGGGTGGAGAAGCCCTCTTTCTAGTGGAATTGTAGTAGAGGTAGATTGTTAGTGCCATTTCCTGGCAATTCCTGAACAGTTTTTCTGTGTGCAGGTACAAGGTTTTATAAATTCTGTTTTACAGACAAATTTACGTCCTTTGGACAAGTCAGAATTTGAACAGCTTTCAAGGATATCAGGCAAATATTTCATCTTTTCAATTTTTACTAAATAGTGATGTATCATAGGCTACAGTGAAAGAAGAGCAGCACTGGAGAAATAGACCTGCATATCCAGATATTTCTGTTTTGCCTATGCCACAGGCTTCACATAAATTCAACCCAATACTATTGCTTCTGTCTGAAAAATCTTACAAAGACCTGAGGAGACTTAAGAAGGAGCTACTTGTAGGACTCAAGATAGTTGCAGAATTTCTGATGATTTGGGTTTACACTGAGAACAGGCCAATTTGAGAGCCTCACTGGACCCTCTGGCATTGAGGGCACTCTCCATGGGTGAGTTTCCACATTCCTGCCAGCTGGCTGACAGAGAGCCCCAGGGTCCTCTCACCACCCATTTCAGTGTCGAGCTGCCCAACTCCCCAGAGCACTCTGTGAACTGAGGTCAAGAAGGTGGCAGTGGAGGGAGGGGAGAAATATCTTTGGGCTGCTCATAAAAGTGGTCATTGCACAAGTTCCATGCTACAGAAAATTCTCTGATTTTTCCTTCCATTCTAAAGTAAGGTCATGCCTGTCACTAAGACAGCTAACACAGATGGAACACTCAAACAAGCAAAAGTCAAATGCCAAAACCAGATCAGGTGTGGGGGCATGAATATAGGTTTAATAAAAGTTACTCCCTCTCCTACTAAACTTTTTGTATTCACATTCATAAACCTTCCCTTCACCACTCCTGCTTCCAGGCTTCTGCAAAGTGGAAACAACATTAAAGGAGAATGTACAGTAGTGCATGGCATAGAAATCAGGTTCATGAACATCATCTGTCATCAGCATGGGGATTTTTTGGGGGGAAAGTATTTTTCCCCCACTAACAATAAATAAATTCCTAATGCAAACAAATTACATAGCCTCCTCAAAAAATCTTGCAAACTGACAATTTCAGCAAGACTGAAGCATCATCAGGTAACTGAAAACTCAGTTCCACAACCTGCAAAGGCAATAAAATTTTATATGCACCAAGCATTACTACTTGCAGCTGCAGTTTCAAGGGGAAATGAGATTTCTTTTGTGATGCAGCCACAAACTTAATTTTCGAGAAACATCTAAGATAACCACACATGACCTTGCTAGTATACTACCTCACAGTGCTAATTAATAACTATTACTTGGAGATAGTTTTAGTGGAAAATAAATCAAATCAAGTAGAGACCAGATTTTTCAAGGGATATATATTCAGGTATCTGTTTGTACCACCACTAAACTTGTCTACTCTCTTTTGGCATCTTCATTATTCTCTTTTAATGAAGGCTATAAAACAGATATAATTGAGCCAGTGGCAGGAAGAAAACTACCCTTTAGCAATTTTAATAGCTTCTGAGCAAACCCACACAGTGAGAACCAGCCACCTGGACACTCCAGGGCTGAGTAGATAGCTATGGTAATGGTACTCCAAAAGCACACATTGCCTGAGACACTTCTGGATCCTGTGATAACTGCTGCGTAGGCACGAGCTGTTAAAGCTCTAGCTTGGCAGAGTGCTTAAAAGCAGTAAATTTAACAAAGCTGCTCAAATGTTTAAATTGGACAAATAACTGCAGTGATAAGTCATGAACTGGTGTACTCTAGTTAAATGAGGGTGTGAGCCCTAAGCCTCCAGAAAAACACACTCAGACCATGGGACGTTGGGGGTTTTCTCCATCTATTCTATCTGTACTGTTCAAGTGAGTACTCAAATGACAGTGCCTATAGTGTCCTTAGGAAACAGGACTCTGATGAACTGAGCTTCCAGGAGTGTCCTGGAAATGTGATAACTGCTTCCCTGGAGCTCTTTCCTCTTGCTAACATAGCCCAGATTGTGGTTGGTGCTCCGTGACTCAAGGGTGCATTATTCACTTATGTTCAACTAGTCACCCACTGGGACTCTGGGGTCCTTTTCTCTTGCTCAGCCAGTCTGTGCAGAGCTTTGCCTTTGTCTTCATCGAGCTTCTTGAGGCTCCTACCAGCCCATTTCTTCAGCTTACAGACCCACATAAATCTACCTTCCACCATTTCAACCATTCTCCCTAGTTTGGTTTCAGCTGGTTTGGTTACATGTGAAGGGTATATTCTGTCTGTCACCTAGGAAAATGATCAAAATGCTGATTGCTTTTGGTTCCAGAAATGAACCCTGAGCCTATGGAAGCACCAAAGTTCTAAACTCTCTACTCTAGCCCAGATGGATGTAGTGACGAGTTTATCAACAGAGCTTGGAGTGGTCTCACATTCTACATCCTGGGAGCTGTGCACCTACCAAAGACAAACACATCAACTCTGCTAAACTCAGATTTATGCTACCTAACTTTGCCTGCTTGAAATCAGATCTGTTATTATCACCATGCCTAAATTCAGCAGCAGAAGTTTATATTGCAGACACCTGACCTAACAGTCTAGAATCCTGCAGCTGTCAGATGGGACCAGTCAGCAGAGCTGGTGGAGCTCAGGCTGCTCCTAGGCATGAAACTGGATCTATCCAGGCATAAACCAAATGCCAACAACTCTGTTCACTGGGTCTTCTCCAGTGCTGCAGAGAAGACCAGGATAACATGTTGGATGCAGGTCATGAGTAGTCAGACCACCTCCAGCCCCAGAAGCCAGACCAGGGTTGCTACTAATGCTCCCTCCCTACTCAGTCAAGAGACACAGGTTCCTCTTTGGGACAGTGCTTTAAGAGTCTGTGATCCACATGCCTGTACATCTTCCCCTCCTTCTGCTGACTACACACTTGTTTTCTTGCATATGTAGTCAAAAACAATGAAACCTGCTCAGTCTGCCAGTGTGACAAATGGAAAAGACAGTCATGATTCCATGTCAGGTTTTATAAAAGTGATGGAGGGGACTTATTTCTGGAAACACCTGCCTAGCATTAATTTTCACATATACGTCTGCATTTCCAAGGTGCTAATAAGTTGCCCTAAATGTAATTTAGCAAAGCCTGGCACACATCCTCCCTTTCCTGAAGATGCCTTACTCTCTTTATTCAGGGCTCTTTGCCTGTAATGACATGCTCTGCTGTATATTTAAAAGGTTCAGCTTAATAGACCCATGGTTATACTTAGTAGATTGTGAGAGGGAAAGCTGCTTCTTTGACAGCAAGTATAATTTGCCCAATTTTACCCTCTTGATAGAGAAGCCCAGCAATTTCAGCTAGGAGAATCCTAGGAATAAAAACTCTAACTCTTGTTTGAGATAACAGCATGGCAAACAGCTATAGTGTTTCAGGATTCTTCATTCCCTGTTGTTTTTGCACTCCTTTCCAATCATTAAGATGGAAACTTTAATGGAAACATTAACTGCAAGGGTTGCTATGATATTTTTTTAAATTATTTTATTTTATTAGGCACTATACAAACATGTTGTGCAAAGTAGAAAGAAAATGAGCACGGTAGCAGCTGGCCATTTCTTGCTATCTGCATGAGCAAGGTGAAAACACAAATAAGCAGACTCCCTCACCATGTGTCAGGCACCAGGTTTAGTTTGACTGTAATTGCTCCCCCGATTGCCATGCAGAGAGCCTCAGCAGCAATCTCAGCTTTGCAAAACCATCATCTTCTCCTGCAGTTCGCAGAGGTGAAATAAGGATGCAGAACTATCTCTGTTGCTCCAGATTCCAAAACTTTTTTCTGTCCCTCTTGCCAACAAAAGTCCAACTTTACTTTGGTCTTAGCTGAGAGATACTTTACTATTCCTAGTAAAAGCAAGAGGGCTTAATTGGTTAATTATTATTGTCTATTACACCTTGTCTTTCAGTTCTATCACCACTTTATCCAGAAAAGGAACAGAGCTTTCCTATAGTTCTAAAAAGATAAAATGGAATATTAATTATTTAAGGTTGATTTCTGATGCAGCAAATATGCATATTTTAAAGACCTTATCATGAGCTATATTTCAGCTGGTAAAAATCTAGCTAAGCTCAATTCCATATATTTTTTTTCCTTCAAAATTAATTAAACTAATTTTTATGTACCTATCCTGCACTACTCATATTTTTTTCTACCCATTAAGATGCCAAAAGGAAAATAATTGCAAAAAAACACAGTGCTTTATATCTTCCATCTCACCCTACTTTTACTCTGAGTCAGCAAACAGATTTTCAAAACAAATCTAAGGCTTCCCACTTCCTTGTGGCAAGACACATCACATTACATTAGAGCAATCTTTCAAACTCTCATACTAACTGGGGTGAGAATATTAAAATAAACACAATTTCAAATTCCAGTCTTGGCAAGCTAATAAAAGGGGATATCTTGGTATTTTTAAATTATATTTTGTAATGTCTTTCAAGCACACTTTGCTGGGTGTCTTATTTGTAACAAAAGAACAGGTTTTTATGTATAGAAAAATATTTCCATATCATATTTAAGCATCTGGACAACAATTACTAGTTTGACCTTTGTAAAAGGCCATCTCTGCAGAACTGAAATGATACTTCCTCATCTCCGGCCATTTTTTGTTGCTGCTCTTCTTTTTCCTTACAATTTCTTCATTCTCACAGCTGAGTGAACATTTAAGAGAGCACCAGGGAGGGAGAAAAAATCTGTAGACCTTGTCTCCAAATTATGTGATGAAGAGATGTTCTGTTAATACACAGCCCTCCTCTTTATCTCCCCCCTGAAATGGGGAGTTGCAATCTCAAGTCAGACTTACCCATTTTTTTGCCTCTGAGGCAGGGGCTATCAAAATCTCATTGACAGAAGTCACCTATATGACTCAACATGAAAAAGCAATGAGTATGTCATATTTTTGCATTGAAATAGGTCCACAAATTTTGCCCAGCTCTGATACAAAGCCAGCACTTGAATGAGCTCTGCTTTGCATCCTTAACTATAAAAGCTGCAACCTGCACAAGTCTGATAACAGCTCACAGTTACTCCTGAAACATTTATTTTCCACCTTGCAAGCAATTCCTTTAAAGGAGAAAATTGCAGAGCATCCATTAACACCAATAACTTTGCCTTCCATCCGTCCCATGGCTTCACGCATGCTGGGGCTGCCAGAGAAGAGATCCCACATTTCTGGGTGGAAAAGAAGCCTGACTGTATGAAACCAACCACATTCCACTGGCATACAAGCCAAACCCTTCATGACAGCAGTGGTCAGCCATGGTGATTGTTTTTCTGTTAAACCAAAGTTCACCCTATTTTATTCATTTGCTTTGCTCTTAAAGAAAAGAATTTCAAGCTCACAGGAGTCCAGGTTCTGGAACACTTTTCCTTGTCCAAATACCAAGCTGACAGACTGAGCATCTATGGGCTTTCCTCCCACTCCATCTCTCCAGTGACCTGCTAAGACTTTGCAGTTGAAATTAAACAAGCTACCCCATAATTTTATATGTAACTTGTCACCAGCAGTGTAAGTAATGAAGACGCCTGCTGGTTGCTCACCACCCAGGCATCAGAGAGATCTCTCCTGGCA
The DNA here is from genome assembly GCA_013398275.1 of Promerops cafer. Taxonomy (NCBI): domain Eukaryota; kingdom Metazoa; phylum Chordata; class Aves; order Passeriformes; family Nectariniidae; genus Promerops; species Promerops cafer. The sequence continues at coordinate 106,580 of VZSE01008843.1, forward strand.
TCGATTTTAATTAGTTCATTGCAATGCTTTTTGTCTTCTCATCCTCTTTTCATCAGGAAACCTTCACCCATACTCCTTTCAAAATCCTACTCTGCAGATCTTGAATTGTGCTGAGCTGCAGCTGGCTCAGAAATTGGACCCCTTGTGTTCAGAAACTCCACTACTGAAGGCAGAGCAATGGAGCAATTGCCCTCTCTAATACCCTGTTTATTTCTATGCAGTACAAATGGTTTGCATACCTTGTGAATCACCTAAATTCTGTAGAATCAACATTAAAAATATCTGACCTCATTTAAAATGAAATCTGTCAGCCTCTGATACTTAGAAGTCAAAATTCATTACTGGATGCTCAGAACTGCAGCTACCCATCATAACAATTTCCACCATGTGCCATAAATTTATAACAACCCTTTCCCTAACAGCAGACAAGATGTGGTACATTTGATAACATGTAGGCCAGTTCCTTCCAGAAAGAACCATAGCGGGAAAAGAAACTTTAGAATATACAGAAAACCTATTATCACCATGATCTGGCACAGATACAGAGAAAGGAACACATGAACCACAGCACGAGAGTACCTGCTAGAGGGTACAGTTAAGAACAGCCCCAGTGCCAGTAATTAAATGCCTGTGAGGCCTCTGTGTCCTGTTAACAAGAGAGATGTGAACTTTCTAGGGCTCTTGCTTTGCTGCTTAAGGCTTATACTCTGCAGCACAGGGCCAGGAATGCCTGTACTACCAATTAAAAGAAGGAGACGGAGAGAGATTTCAAGCACTGAGCCCTTACTATCTACAATTAATGTAATGATTTTGGACTATTACACCTAGCTCTTCTATGATAAATCTTATTTTTTGAAGGAGGCTATTTCTAGCTTAGAGCAGCCTATGCTGTTTAGCAATTGCTCACCTCTGAGAGAAGGCTCATCCTGTCTCCAGAGACCTGCCCTGAAGATGTTCCCTGAAATGGTCTCTGACCCTGCCCAGGACAAGTAAGGAGTATGTCCCTAAAGAGTGGCTCCAGGAAGGCTCTCGGAAATGGAAAGTCTTATTTCTTGAACACAGGCTGTCAAATTAAAAAATAAATTACCAAGAAGAATAAGGCAGTTAAAGTCCGTTTCAGAGGCTGAGGATTTGAGGATGCAAAAAAAAAAATCACAAACAGGGAAAATTTGAACACTTGTGATGATACCTGCCGTGTATCTGCAAACAGTGCCAGGGAAAGGAAGACATTTAGAAGCTGCTTTGTGCACCTGCTTTAGGCATTTAATAGCTTCCATTTACCTCAGTTAAAGATGGAGGAGAATTACATTTTTGAGAATTGTAACACTCCCTATAAAAATAAAATTTACATGAACAATGTTTTCTGCAGAGTGAAAAAATGGAGGGAGAAGAGGAAGCTGTGTGAGTGATCTGGAGCTGAAGAACCAGTCATGGTGCTTCACTAATAAGTGACTGACAAGAAAGCACCTTCCTCTGGTGCTGGGGCAAAATATTCAGGCAACAGCTGCAAGTTGCAGACATCTGTTGGCCAGATTTATTTCCTGTCTGCAGAAGTAATTTTATTGGCTCAGTAGATGGGAGAAAAATTCCAATACGCTCAGCTGGAGTCAGGGTGGTGGGAAGCTCTTTATCTGGCTTTGTGCCTGCAGCTCCACCTGAGAACGGGAGAGATGGAGAGACAGGCTGTCAGTCCCTGGGAGACCTGATGAAAAGCATTTCAAATTTGCCACATGAAGGAACTCACTCACTCCTGTCTTCCATTTCTGTAATAGAGATGGGAATTGGAGCCTGTTTTCCCCCAGCCTCATGCCAGTGACCTGCTTAGAGGAGGAATGGGTTTCTCACAGGGGAGAGCAGCTTGCTCCCAGTGAGACTGGCAAAGTAGCAGAGCCACCTTCCCCCAAACATTCAGTCCTGTAGAACTTGATGCATATTCTTTTCCAACTATTCCTTTTTTCCCCCAGAGGATCTAAAAAGGAAAGATGAGTGCTTAAAAGAAAAGGGAAAAAAAAAAAAAAAAAAAAAAAAGAAAAAAACCCAAAAACAAGGAGAAAAANAACCCTGAACACAAGGATAGAATAACAAACAGAAATCACTTTTTTTTCCCCATGAAACTTAAAAAAACCTAACCCTTCTGTTTAGGAAAATCTCTAGAAGAAAAAAAACATTTTGCAAATTACATTGATGACGTATTTTTGCTAAGAGGATGTTTCAGTGAAAAAAGGACTTCAGCTTTTTTATTTTGAATTGAGAGGTGGCTTGAAACCTCCCAGACCAAACACAGTATACTGAATGGGTAGAAGTGCATGAAACAAAGCTGTTGAGCAGAAAAGCCAACAATTTGTTTATAGAAACTTAGACATGTCTAGGCATAATGATCTGGCAGCTGTCAATCTGGAGGTGAGGTCACCTTTTTCCAGAGAGTCATCTCATGGAATCACAGATTCATTTAGGTTGGGAAAGACGTCTAAGATCACTGAGTCCAGCCATTAACCTAAATCTGTCAGGTCTATCACTAAAACATGACTCTTACCTCCTCCAGCCTTGTGCTGGAGGAATGTACCCCCCATGAAGTATAATAGTTCCTTTAGCCATTTCATTGCCCCTTTCTGTCAAAAACACCAGTGTTAACAAAAAACTTAAACAGAACCAAACCAACCAAAAGACAAAAAATGTTGTTTTTAGATATGTTTGATGCACTACTAGCTTTGGGCAGGTGTGGCTGAGGAGGGGTGAGGTGTCCATTCACACCCATGAGGACATTGCAATGTCTATGGTGGGACAAGAAGTAGCAGCAGAAGCTGGTGGCACATTAACCTCAACTCCATCAATATTTACAAATATCTGAAGGGAGGTGTCAAGAGGATGGAGCTCTGCTCTGTGATATGGAGCAATAGGACAAGAGGCAAAGGGCAGAAAATCATGCACAGGTCATTTTGACCCAGATATTAACATACCATGTATATTAATACATGCTCCTTTGTTCAGTCTGTGCTAGAAACAACTCATCCCACTGGCTACAGTCTGATCTTTTCAGCAGACTGGCACACTAACCCACCTTCCTCTCCCAAGGACAGTTTAACCTTCTAAGGATCAAAATTAATCATCACAATACCAACTCCAACCTTCCTGTCAACTTTGAGCAATTGGACCTTTCTCTGAGCCCTCCCTCACCCCCCAATTATCTCCATATCCTCTAAGGCCTTTTAATTTGGGAGAAGTTCTAGAAGAGCATTAACAGCAGTTTTGCTGCTATTCTAGGCACTAAACCCTCTCAGTGGTTACACTGCTTTTTGAGAAGTACCTCATCATCCACCTTCATCCAGTACCCAGGAAGTCAAACCATACATTAGGTGTTGTATGAAAATAGAAAAAAATTCCACCTCCTACATCAGCCAACAAAACAAGAGTTATCAGCTGGATGCAGATGTCAGCTGGGAATGCAGACATAACAAGACACTCTTGGTCAGCACAAAAGTGAATAACAGGCCTCTAGTGATTAAAATACTACATTAATTGGCAGAAAGGAATATGTTCCTTTTCTTCAACCTCTCAGCTATACAAGTCATTCATCATATTCCAGACCCTGATCTTAACTTATGAGACATATTAATTCCAAGCTGCAATGTGCTGTTCCCTATTAGTCACTGCTCCTAGAATTTCTTATGATACTAATTAAGCCCTGATATTCTTAAATTCTCTAAGCTGTGCACTGTGTTTATATTACAGAACACAGGATTTCAATTGAGCAGCCAGCTCATTATTGCTCATGCTCAGACTGTGGGATAATGAGCTATTACTGCTTGCCTCAGGTGATTCCTGAGCTAGGAGGCAGCAGGAGGAAGAGCTGCTGTGTGTAGCTGATGGCATTGTCTCACCATGGCAGCATTTAGGAGAGGTTGTCATAAGGAGAAGCCCAAAACTCCAGGACAGAAATCAAAAAGAAAATTCAAGGAAAGAGTGCCAGAAGCCTGAAGTTCTTATTTTCTCTTAGTGGTAGAAATAATTAACTCACACTTTTGATGGCAGATCATTATTTCTCCCAAGCAATGATATTTGACTCAGGGAGCAGAAGAAACATTATCACCATGGACAAAAACTAGGCAGAAATATCTTTTCAGTCTTGGATGTAATTGCTGAAATGTTGCATTCTTCTGCCTTCTCCTACCACCTGGAAATGACTAATCGCATCTGCCAACGATGGATTCTACCTTGTCTGTTGGCTTTTTTTGAATTTTGGTGTTTATTTTTTTCATAAACTCACTCTGACATTACAGAGAAGATACCCATAAAAACATATTTTATTCTTAAAGACCTTTGCAATTCAATCCTTTTCTACAATTATTGCTAGGAAATGCTTCTTTCAATCTTCCATAAACTGTTTTGTAATCTATGTGAATAGAAGTCACCAGATAAAAACATATCTAGATATTTACCATTATAATATTAGAACTCCTGTGGCTACTGTTCACATTTTATCCTCCTTCTCAGAAGGATTTGAAGTGTTATATCTTGTTTGGGAGGTAGTGGTTGGGATGGGACACTAGGTTAGGTATAGAATAAACAATGTGAGGAAATGAACTCTTACTCCCATCTCCTGGAGTAGGCCTTACCTCTAAAGTAATATTTTCTCCATCTCAAACTCTTTATTCAGGCTTTAAAAGACAACCATCTAAAGCTCTGGCCACATCACATTCCATATCTTTTAATAACAACATTATATTTTGGCAGTAACAGAGATAAGGATGCACTTTGCTGCGTTCTGACTGCCAGTACTTGCAGGAGGGCTGGAGGAGTGGAAGAGCAGTGTGTGCTTCTAGACTAGGACCCAGGCTAGGGGGATACAGGAGGTCTCAGTATTGGATGAAACCCAGGTGCAGAGGGGGGAATTTCTTCAGAGCAGTTATCCTTGGAGTGAGGTATCCCATGCCTAGGTTCCCCCTCAGGCAGAGCTAGTCCATTCCCTGCAGAGCATAATCTGTCAGCCAGCCAGGAAAGGTATAAACCAGCAAGCCTACTCTCATGACCCGGGGAGCAAGGCCTGAGAAAAGACCTGTAGTTAACACATTTGGCACTTCTGATGCCCTTTGATGCTTTAATCTGGTAAGGAATGCAAAAACACGTTCCAGCCCAGAGTTCAGAGTTTGTACCCTGCACGTTAACAGAGAATAAAGCCATGATTTCACTCGTGCTTGATATTGATGTAATAAGCTTGAATTGTGCACTGTAATCCTGGCCTCTAAATTTATTTCTACATATGGTAAGATAAGATATTCCACATAAAGGTAAGATATAATCAATTCTGAGCAATATTTTCAGCTCTGTCACCAGAGAGACCATTGCTTTTCAGACAGTAAGTAATAGCATTGAGCACACTTGCAAAGGATCTAAAAAAAAAAAGTCTTTGAGGAGGGTTTGTGTTGTCTGCAAATAATTTGTGTTGAGCAGGTTTTAGGGCTGACAGATAAAAACATATTTAAATGTTTTTAATGCCTGACCCGTCTTTTGTTTTAATTAAATAAGACAGCACCTTCCACTGAAGGCAATATAACACATCTAGCCCTGCTTTTTATCTAAATCATATCTGTTGTGAGGTGTAGAGCTCTCCAAGATTGTCACCACACAGAGGGACAGTTTGGGAAAAGAGCCATTATGAGACTTCAGCAACTCCAGCACTTGTTTAGTTGAGAGAGACTTCTCAGAGATACTTAATTCCTGTCAGATAATGGAACAACAAATATATCCAGCATGCATGAGATAAAGCTGGCGTGAGAAAATGAGTGTAAGAGCTGAACTTCCATTTCTCCCAGCTACTTTAAATAATTTATCACTTCTAGTACAATTAGATTTATCATTTCAAATCAAAACAAGACTGTAGATTATAGTCTAAAATAAATAGCTAATTGTATGGAATAGCCCAGGCTGTAAACTGTGGGCAAAGCAGATGGACAATGGAAAAGAAGATAGAAAATAAGCAAATGGGAATAAAAATATGGGTAGCCCAGGTGAAGGTACTGCTCAAAGCCAATCAGCAGCAGTAATCACAGCTGACAGAAACAAAATTACTCTGGAATCACTGAAATAGAGAGGGATGACTGACTGGTGGTATGCACTCTGCTCTGCCTACTACAAGGAAAAATATTAACCATTTATACAAGTGATAATCAATCAGCAACATTAAAAACCCTCACAAAGTTTCATATCCTCTGTCCCCTCAAAATTCTGTCAAAACAGATGTTATCTACAGCATTGCCTAAAGGGCCAGCAATGTCTGCCTATTTCAAAAAAATCCGTGTTATCCAATTTACTGAAATCAATCTCCATGTGCAGATTAATTTGGGGCTGTAGATCTGTGAGTGCATCTTAATTTCCTCAGTAAGAAAAGAAAATGAAATCATGTCAGGAAGATAGACCAGCTGCAAGAAAAGAGCTAGCTGATAGCTATGCAAAGGGCCCTTTAGGGCTATCATGTTTACCAAATTTAAAAGGCTGGCACCAAGAAGAATGTGAGACAATATCTCCTTTAATGAATGCAAAATCCAGAAATGTCTTTTGAGTTCAAAAGAAGATAACTTTTGTCAAACCTGATTTCTTACTTCTTTAGAAAACACCTTAAAGCTTCCTAGGCTGGAGTTTGATGTTTGAAATGGCAGCTTTCAAAATACTACATTTTTATACTTTAAGAACAAACAAGGAATTTGGCATCAACTAATGCCTGAGTTTAGCACAGCTCCCTAGCTTTACATCTATAATTTGATTCACTTTTTAAAAAATCAGCACAGTAAACAGTTTTCCTGTTTTAAGGTAGGTTTTCTTTTCTAAGGTAGGTTTATTTCCCATACCAAAGCCTCCTTGTTCTCAGGCACCACACACAAAGACATAAAAACTGATGATTCTTCTTGCTCCCCTGCTTTGGGAACACCCTCACTTGCCTGCCTCTCCTTCTTGCCAGCAGAACTGTGTGTGTCTTTCATTCTTTGCATACTGGAGGCTCTGTGAAGGATGATCTATCCTGTTAAACTGTCTTTAAGCAGGATGAATGTAATTACCTGAGCTGGAATATATCCAGGACTCTGGATTTAACAGCCATTAAAAATCTTGTTGAACATTTGTCATGCCTTCTCAAATCGCCACACACAGTGACAGCTTGGCGTCTGAAAGATGGTGGGTCAGAACAGCACTGCTCTTACACCAGTGCATTTGCTCCTCAAACAGAATGTGAATGTCCCAGTCATGGGGACAATGTGATGGATGGTGCATCAATGGGCTTTGCATTTCTCATGTACTTTCCACCCACACATCTAAAGAAGGGCTGAATTAAGCTTTGGCAAGCCTTCAGGTTTGGTAACTGGCTGTTAGTTTCAGCGCAGGAAGACGGAAATGTGGCTTGTCAAAAGTCACGGAGCAAATTTTACAGCAGAGCAGGGGATGGGAATATCCTGGAGAACTCACCTCTCCTGCACAGAGATCTCTCCTCCCCATGCCACAGGCTCTACAAGACTTTTAAAGACAGAAATAAGTTGGTATGGACCCCCATGGTCCAGACTTACACTCAAGTGTAAGATTTGTGCCGCAAGACACAACTCCTGGATTGGTTAATTACAAATAGAGACGGTCACAGCAAGGAAAACTTTGGAGAAATTATTGCCAAAATCTCCTATTTCTCTCACCAGCCTCTCACCTCCTGCCACATTTGGGAGTATGGGCTGCAAAATCTCTGACACTTCCAGGGTACTGTCCATGAGTGAGGAGGGTGGAATGAGGCTGCTCATGGGATAAATGACCCCAGTACGGCAGGGCATGGGCTGGAGGCAGATTGATGCAGCACGAGCTCTGACTGCTTGATATTCTGGCAGTGGAGAGAGTCCAGGCTGACCTTTCAACACAGCGTTGCATGAGAATATTTGGAGAGGAGGGACTGTTGGGAAAAAGCTCTTTGTTGAGGAAATGTGCATGTATAACTGGTTGTGTTTGTAAATTAATGTGCAGATGACCCCACCATCTTTTCCTGCACAGCTGGAGCAACACATGTTGTGAAAGGAATCAACCTGTTATTCTTAGCGTGTAAGCTGTTCAGTTAAGGTACTTACAAATGGTTTCATGACTGTAGCTCATTACCAGAAGACATCTTCTGCTTTATAGGCTCATTTTTAATATGCATTTATATTAAAATGAGAGGTTGTAGCTTGATCCAGTTTTCATTACAAATTCTAATCTTAAAAGGAAGTGGATAATAAATCCCAAGTTAAACCTCATAGTTACTTATGCCATGGCCCAATTGCTAATGGGGAAAGTAATAAAGTAAAGCACAGCAGACAAATAAAAGAAAGTGAATGTATTCTAATAAAGCAAGTTATCTCTAGACTTTTATCCTCTATGTTCTGAGCCTATGATAAGTATTGCTAATGTAGCACCCACTTCTGGTTCTTCAGATACTTGGTGCCGGTGGTATTTGTTTATCCAGCTGTATTTTTTAATCCACTGAAGTCCTGTGTAAGGGAATCCTTGATTACTTTTAGCCATGAGGAGCTTGTGACCTTCATCAAGACTGGCTGCTATCACCAGCTGGCTCAAAGAAATTACCTCAAGTGAGAATCATATTCCCTTCATAGTTTTTCTGTTTACGTGTTTAACCTTGGAAAAGACAATGTTTCTTTTAGGAAAGAGAGAAACACCAGCTGAGCCTGTTGCTTAGAGCATGTTGGACTCTTGATTTACTTTTGAGCCGATTAAAGGTCAAGCGCCTGTGCTCATCCTAGAGCACAGTCTCAGAAAGGAGCTTTTGTAGGTAAGGTACAGAAATATTTACCTTCTCTGAAAAAAAAAATTGGTAGCTTCTAAAACAAAAACAATCAATCAATCAAACGAGCAAACCCAAGTGCCTTAATCTGGAGAATGGTGTATGGCAAAGAGCATTAAGAGAGAAAAATCTTTTTGAGGGAAATACCGGCAACATTTGCTCATCTTAGATAAACAGAGGAAAAAGTTTGCAAAATGGAGAAGTATGAAAAGATCACCCTAAGATGATCTAGGGCAACCTCAAACAACATCTGCTCTCTGTAAACTATAAGAAAAGCTCTAAAAGTCAGCATTTGCTATTTTTCTATGAGAAATTCATTTCATTTCACCATCCCAAACCATGCATCCAGTTTAAGCTAATTGTGCTTCCCATATAGCCAGTTTAAAGGCAAGATCACTCACCCTGAGCTGAAAGAGGAGAGTAAAATATATCACCTCCTGTAGGTCAGTCTGCACTGTCTGCTGAGGGAGTCTTGGCAGTCTGGCAGATGCAGGTGTCTGCGCTGCAAGTCCCTGAGGGGAGTCAGGAGCAGCCCACCCCAATCAGTAGATGTGGGCTGATAGCTGGAGTGCTCCTCACCAGAAAGGTGCTGGAAGCATGGGACCAAGGCAAGCCTGGTGCTCTGGAAGGACAAGAACTCACAGAGAGACTGGGCTGTGCAAGGGTTGAATTCAACCTGCTGGTTCTCAGTGATGCCATCCAAGAACTCTGCACTGATCATCGCTTGCAGTTAAATATATGAAATGCAATTATTTCAAGTCTTTCACAGTCATTTTGTATCATAGAGGACTAGTGAAGTCTACAGCCATGAGGGGTGCAATTTTCAGTTTTACCTCATTTTAATATCACAGAATTAAATTATTAAATTTTAATATTAAATTATTTTTTAAATGGCTGGATACAATGGGAAAAGAAGTAGATGAACACTAAGAATTCCTGGTTATCTTATATTCCCTTATAGGATTGTTCATAAAATTTATGGATAATTTTAAAATTAAATTACCATCTGTTATTTCATGCCCCATGTCACAAAAATGACTGGGTTTAATTCCACCAATGTTGCACTTCACCGCTGGAAAACTTTTGTCCAAGAGCTTAATACTGTTATAGAGAAGATTTATATAAGCAAAATTGGTGAGGTTGGGGCTGAAAGCAAAGTATGGAAACATGGCAACTTTTCCTACAATGAAATCTCCAAACATCTATATTTTCAATAATATTTCTATTCCTGCAGTGATTGAATCAAGATATCCCATTAACTTAATAATCTAAAACCAAGTTAAATTACTGTGGGTAGGATTACAATAACAGATACAGTGTAAACAAACCAAAAGAACCCACAATAATTGGAACATTTTAGTTTAATGCTGTCACTTAATAATGCCTGGATCTCATTCCAAATGGGAAAAAGCAATAAAATGGAATGAAAACATCTCTTGATGAACCACGGAGCTGGGGTGCACTCTGGCATCTGCCTTAATACAGACAGATACTTTTAAGTGCATCTTGGTATGTCCACAGTACACAGGTGTAGGGGCTGCACTCAGACTCAAAAAGTGAAAAAGGAAGGTAGAAGCAAATTTAGTTTAGTGTGGTATATACCCATATATGTGTGCATGGCAGAGGGCAAAATCAAACAAAGATTATGAGGAGGTGCAGCTGTTAGAGAAATCCTTGTAGGGTTGCAACAAGCAAAAATGAGATGGAAATTTGAGTCAAAGGGCTCACTAGCAAATGGTTTGGCAGTGTCAGGACACCTGTGATGGGGCTGTCCTGAAGTTAGAGAGAGGGATTTGGTGTGAGATCTCTGTAAATCATTAGGAGTTCATTGGCCCTAAATTCAATTTCCAGTTGTTCCTCCAACAGGATTTAATTTGTCTACATTTTGACTGATTTCCTGTCTTGAAAAAGAAAACATCACCAGCTCTGTAAACCAAATGAGATCAGCGGTGTACCCAGACATGAGAAAACAACATTTGTGATGCTCTGTAAATTCACTGTAAATCAGCAAGACAGATTCTTCTTATATGGCCCATTTTTGTCTCCTAAAACAATGGGGACCTACTTTGATTTCCTCTACCATTGTGCTCATTACTCAGTTTCCTCCACTGCCTATTTCACACATTAATCATCTCAAGAGCAGAGACATTGTTTTCTTTTAGGCCTCAGACAGCTCCACTGCCTTCCTTTCTTTCCCCTGTGCTAACACCAGGTTTACCTTTACCTGACTGGCAAATGGCAGCTGAACTAATTTGTTTCAGACCAAACCTCTTGTAAGCTCAGCAAGGCTCTCTCAAACTATTTTCTTTTTGTAAAGAGATTGCATATCTTTGTGCTTTGGTGAGCAAGTCAGAGAAGGAATTACTGATTTGTCTTGCTTTGTACTTCTCAATATCTAAGAAATAAAGGTTCCCTTTTTGTTGTCACAGCTGTATCTACTTTATTGGTGGAGAGCAGCTTTTTGCTGCCAAAGTGGATGCTCAGGACAAGCTCTCCACAGAGTAGAGAAGGTCACTATTGATGACCACTGCTGTTGATGACCAGTGATTACCTGAGGAGATTCCTCATGTGTTTTCATGTCAGTGAGATCAGAATCCAGCCTGCTGCAGATGTGGGTGAGCCCCTGCTTTCCAGGAATTACTAGCTGGGATCTTATTTGTTCTTTTAAATACTGAGACACAAATTACTCCAAGCAGTTGATTTATAAAAATGTCTACTTTTGGTACCTAATTTTTTTTCCCGCACAGCTACTGCTGAAACAAAAGTAAATGCTAGCTAAATACATCAATTGATTTTAATGTCAAGGTGTAAGTGTCCTGGCAACAGTAGCCTGGGAGAGAAAAGAAATAACAAGTTTCATGCATTTCTTCCATGTGAAAAGTCACAAACTGTTTCTCTTCACAAAATGATGGCTTAAGTTTGTTAAGGTGTTTTTCTGACAAAAAAACAAATGTATGATTAATAAGGTGTCAATCTTACTCTACTGGCTACCAGACTGGTGGTGAAGACACCACATGCTCAAATATGAAGTTTGCTAAAACACTGCTCTGCATCAAAGTATCATCTGAAAAGGTCTAGCAGAAATGGGTGCTCTGTACAACAAAAATACAGTAAAAACTATCGATCATAGGACTGTAACAAGGAGAAGGGTTAAAAATAGGCACAAGCTTCATAAAGATGAAGTGATTTGTTCTGTGTGAAGCTGGGACTCCACACCTCCCAATGTCCTTTGGAAGACCCTCCTCACCAGAGAACACTGCCGTCTGCAACACTGGGCAAATATAAAGGTTTCATTCTAAACTCCTGAGCCTGCCATTCCCTTCCCAAAGTTCCCAAGCTGAAAACATTTCTAATGCTATAAAATTCATAACAGAGAGCTCTGTTCTGGACTGATGTGCCATTCCAAAGCCCTTTGTCTGCTGTTCATAAAAAGCCAGAAACCTTAATTTTTGTTCACACCAATTAGCACTTGCTTCCCGGAGCCAGGGTGCTGACACCAAGTCCCAGGTGAATAATGACAGGCACCGAGCACGTCAGCTGAGCCTCAGACAGCCTCAAGGGGAAACGCATCTCAGCAGTGAAGTATCTTAATTTTGGGTTCATCTTTTTTACATTGGAGTCTTAATGGTTAGACTCGATGGTTTTAGAAGTCTTTCCAAACTTAACAATTCTATGATTCTGTGATTCTATACAGCATCTTCACAAATGAGTCAAGGTTGAAGGAGTTCCTGGGTGTTGACATACATTACTTTAAAGCCTACTTAAAAGAAATTGAGGGCTCTTCACATCCAGTGTGATTGTCACATTTGGCTCACACTGAAGCATAAAGAGACCACAACTTTGAGCGATTTATGTCCCATGTTTTGCAGTGGTCTGTGTTTCAGCATCCTTGCAGTCCATTTGACAATTCAAATTCAAACGTCTGGGCCAGATGGAGATGAATACTGTCTGAGGCAGTTCTGGGAGTTATATCTGGGGCTCCTTAGAATAGAAGCAAGGAGTGGCTTCTTTGGAGAGAACCTGTTTTTATTGATATCCTCTGTGTCATTAAGAAGCCCCATGTGGAGAACAAGGCTAGGTGTTTTTTTGCTATGCCCTACAACAAGGCAGATTTTCCCCACCACAGGCCTGGTGAGTGAAATCTTCTTCAGCAGAACCCAGGATGGGAATGAAGCTCAACATATGAAATTCAGTTTGAGCTGAAGAGATTCCCACTGGCTTCAGTTTCTCTTGCACTGCTGTTCCCATGGCAGTGTTTGGGTGCTGGTGCCCTCACTTCCAACTACAGTATGTTGTCCATGATTCCTATTTAAATGTGCTGCCCATTGCTGTATTATTTTTAATTGTAGTGATTTTGGCACTCTCCAGCAGTCTTGCTATGGCTTTACAAAGAAGCAGAGGCAGAAAGAAGGCTCACATGCTGCTGAGCTGAACTCAGCTGAACTGGACTGAAATCAATTTGTTTGCAACACAGTTTGACATTTTAACAAAACAGTGGCAAATAACTGTAATTTCATTTTTATTATGCTAAGAATAGGAACACAGAGAACAGAAAATGCCATCTTCATTGCACCTGAAGAGCTGAGGCAGTTGGAAGAATGGGATCCATAAGCTGATTTTGATTTTGCATATAAATGATGTTTTCTTCCTCACTAGCATTACCAAATGCCTTTAATTAAAGAAGAGTGTTTATAATTTACCTCTTGGCTTTCTGAGAAATAACTTGTTAGAGAAATGAGAGGAAAGAAGGATGGTCTAGTTGCAGGTCAGAGAAGGCTGTGTGTCAAGAGCGATCTCCAAGATAACCTTTTCATTTCTGTAAGATAGACATCTTCCTTAGTTACACAACTTTCTTAGTAATTATACGTAATCAGTGCAGTGTTACATAATGAGAACACTTACATATAGTGACTGCATGAGCCATGACAACTTAACTTCTACTGTGTTTGCCTTTTAGCTTTCAATTGTATAATATTTAAGGAAAGAGAAGACAATATACACACCAGCAAAGAGCTGGCATTTTAGACATGTCTTTACCCTTAAATAAAAATTAGTTTGAACCTGTTGGAAGAACGGGGTGAAATTGTTTCCAACATACTTCAAAATCCCCGACTTCAAGTGATGGGAGCCATTGCTAAGCACAGGACCTGTCTTTACTGTCTGAGAAATGCCAGAGCCTGGGTACGCAACAGAGAGCACCAGCTCCAGGAGTTGTCCAGCTTGCATCCTCTTTTATGGGTCAACTCAGAAAAAGCACCTCAGTTTTATAGTTGAGGGATAGATGGATAGCTTAAAAAAACAAGTGCTGAGCTAAAAGCTGTAAGGATGAAAATCCTGCCTGTCAGGAAAGGTGATGGTCTGGACTCATGCAGGTCAGGAAGCCTTTTCTGCCCAGGAGCTGCAGACAGGTGCTCCAGCTCTGAATGGACATTTCCCAAGGGCTTCAGTTTTAGAGATCAGTCAATGACTTTCCCCTATTTGGGCAGGGTTAACAGCTCTGTACATTCCAAGGGGTTATAACAGAAGTAGCTATGTACCTCACCAATTCTGCAGTATTGCATCTCTGGTCCTTTAAATATGTATTGTCCACTCTTTTAGTTTATTGGAATGATTTTTCAGTTCCCCAGAAATTTCAGAAAAGACACTGCACATCCAAGGAAGAAGAAGAGGCTGAGAAAATGAGCAGCACTCCTAGCATCGAGGAAAGTGGGTCCCAGCCTGGGAGGTCCCTAAAAGGCCTGCAAGAGGTGGGAAGGGTTGCCTACCAGGCCCCTAAAAGTCACAGAAAAAAAAGTAATGTGCAGCAAAGGTTTAGGCCAATTTATCAAGTATATTCCTTTCTGGATGTATAGACAGCTACTGGATCATGAGAGAAAGTACAATGGAACACGCTGGCCTCATTAGAGGGGTATGTGTGACTCAGATCCCAGAGGGTCATGACCTCCTGTGAGGAGTCCAGATATCCCTGAAGGTATCTCTGAGAATGTGGTAACTCAACTCCATGGCTTCAGTCCCACTCTGAGGACATACTGCATTTGCTAAACAGGAATATTTTTTCTGCCTCAATTTTGCCTTCCAGTTTACCAGCACAGCCATTTCCTCAGCCTGGCACCAACTGATAATCTCTCTTTTGGAGTGCCGTGCGTTGGCCCAGCCCAGTGCAGACAGAGCCTCGCTCCCTCCCGCTGTGCTGGAAGGTGACAGGACATGGGGAAGGCTTCCCCCAGGGGCTGTGTGACTCCATTAGCCAGGTTTGTGCTCCCTGGATGGGTACACCTGCTGTGGATCAGAGCTGGCTGCCATCCAGCTGGCACAGAGCAATGGGAGGAAAAGTCCTCACCACTTTGCCTGAGCCTTAATAGTGCTATTTGAGGACCTTCAGGAACTCCATTAAGGTGAGGTAAATTGAGTTAATTATGCACATTAATCATGCTTATTAATGTAGTGCTAATGAGGATACAGGGTCCTCCTTTTTACCTGACATTAGGCAAGCACAAAAAAACCTACTGACTAAATAGTGTGTGTGGGAGAGAGGGCATGAAAACCCTGAGATATACGAAAAAGATCTACCTGCAAAAATTGATTGTTTTTTTGGCAGGGATTTCTGCCTCTCTACATTCACATCTGATTCCTGTCACCAAAATTAAGACTTCCTGTTGTCAAAACAAAACTGCCTCTGTGGACGGAGAAGTCCTTTGCCATAGCTGATCACCTGCATGCCAGTTGCAGGGTTCATCCCACAGTACCGGAACTTCTACAGTGCTCCTGTTTCCATGGCTAAGACTAGTCCAGACAGTTTCAGAGAGACTTGTGCTGCACAGGCACAGAACTGGGAGCCAGCCTCTCCTTCCTGGATGTCCACTGCCCTTAAAACTGACAGTGAGTTTTGATATTTGACTTTCTCCTGCTCTGCCCCTTTGTGAGTAGGGATAGACAGCAGCCTACAAGAAATATGGTGGAGATTGTTTCTGGATGAGAAATGTAAATTCATTGTCTGACCAGCTCCCTCCGAAACCAACTCCAAGCAGTTCTCGGACTAATTAAATCCCAATTCCTCGTGGAATTCACTTGAGGTCTGGGTCCCTCCATTTTATATCTAACATTACTCCAACTAGTTTTGCATTTTTTAGAAAGTTCAGTGTGTTCTCATACCATCTCAGGGCTCATTCACCTGTCATGACTTCTCATCACAAAAGTATTGTTCTGATGGGATTCATTATTATTCTGAACTCCAGAAGTCTTCAAATCTAGTCTCAGTTGTATCTAAGAAGCACCATAAAGGACTCAGAGGAGAGGAAGGGTCAACTGTTGTGTGGTGCCACCACAGCCAAACCACTCAAGCAAGCCTAGTCTTGACCAGTGTGGACTGTTATGCTCCATTTGAGGCCAAGCTTTGGGGTCAAGGATGAGACTAGGAGAGTTTAGGAGATATGAATCAAATATAGAAGCAACATCACTTATAAGATTTGAGGAGAGGCCCATGAAACTGAAGGAAGGTTCTTCAGGGTCCAAAAACATTTCAGTATTTAGAAGAACCAGAAGAAGAGCAAAACAATGAAGAAAGGGACTTTAGTAAGAAGCACCTTAGGATGACATTTTCTTTTATAGGGTTTAATGCCTTTGTATTTGCCCTTATCTCTATTTTCTAAGGCAACTGTTCATATGTGGTTAAAGAATGGGGAAAAAAGACCATAAAAATACCCAAGAAGTTTCCCATAACCTTTCACAAGTAATCTTAATTTGAAAATATCTCCTCCCCATAAACAATACATCTGAAGGAATTAATCTAGAAGTCATCTTTTGGCAGCAGATTTGGTCATTGACTCCCAGAATGTTAATATTGTAAAAAAAGAGTTCAATGCTAGGACAAAAAAAAGAATATAAGGAAATGAATAGTTAAATATGAATACAAAGGCTGCAGAAAATACAAAATAGTCTTTGAGAGCAGCCTAGAGACTGACTGATTTTGCTGAGAAATCTTGGCAAATGGCAGTGTGGTGAACACATGGCAAAGTGCAGGTGACAGAGGTCTGGTGACAGACTGTTTCTCAGTCCTGCCCTCCCATGCCACTGACAGGAGATCCATCAGGACTCACAGTTTTGTGCTCTGGCTGAGATCCACCATACGGAAGGAAGGACTCCTTCCCCTTCATAATGTCAGCTAATATGGTATAAACTCCTGAACCACAGGAGTCAATCCTCCTTTCCTGTGCATTTAAGATGGAAATGCATCTGCCACTGAGTGAGAGCAATGGGAAAGAGCAAGCTCTGTAGGATGAAAGCAGAGAAGGTTAGGAAGGGAAAAGGAGATGTTGCTTTGCTTTGGCCTGTGAAGTCCTGGGGACAGTCCTGTTGGGGCTTCCTGGAACTCCTGTTGCTCCATAAATTAATGTCCCTTTCTCCTCTGAGAGGTCTGGTTAGCATTGTCTGCACTAAACTTCTGGATGCCTTCCCAGCTATTTCTGTGAAGACAAGGCTTTATTCTGTCTTGTACTTCCCTTCTGCTCTGATAAACCCTTCCATGACCCTCCACAATTAACTCTGCTGGCTCACTCCTGTGAGCAGCCAGACAACATACAGGCTGGAGTGATCCCAGAATTCTCTGGGAGTATGCTTTCTGTTTGTTACTCTCAGCAGTGATGAAGAATCAACACCACCCAGTTCAAGAGTACAAATATTTACACTATTCTGACTGTGAGACCCCAGGTTGCCAAATATTTCATTATTTCACGAAGTATGTAGCATACAAAGCTATTCACCTCCTGATTTCCATCAGCTTATACAGCATCAATGTTTTAGGTAAATGGGGACTCCTCCACATCTTCATTAGGCCACTCTGACACTAATCCAATGGCTTTTGAGCAGTGTTGTACTCCCCCTGGTTCAGGTCCACAACCAGGATAAAAAAACACAGTAGCAGAAATTTTTCCTCTGCATCAAAGATGAGACTAATTTCACTGGTGAGATTACAAAATAGTTAGGTGGGAGTGCACCAGGACACACTGGAAATGGCGGATGGTAGGTTGGGGAATTAGGTTGTTTTCCTTCCCAGGTCTTTCTCTGTCAATGGCCCGTGCTCTCCAGTGGACACTATCTACATTCCAGCAAGCCACACCTGGAAAAGGTGTTTCAGAGACTGTGCACATCTTCTGCCTCCTCTCTCCCAGCTCTCCAGGGTACAGACACCCACATAAGGGCTTCAGGAGGGTCCCACCTCCTCCTGCAGTCCAGCTGTCTCTACCTTATCCTTCTACACACCACCATTTGGCACAGGATTGACCACTGGATTAATGTCAGTAGTGGCAGAAGCCCAGCATGCATCAAGAACATCCCAAAATTGGAGACAAAAGGTTGTAATCCCACACTCCTCATTACCTGAATTCAGCCAGATCCTTGCACTGTGTATTGCACAGTCTCCTTGCTGATACCACTTTCTACTGTGTGTCTCTCAGGAGCTCTCCAACTGATTAATTATTTTGTTGATACGCTGAACATGGTGGCTAACTCAGATCATTATGAGAAACATGTATTTGGTTTATTTTATGTAGCCTGAAATACTCTGTGGAAATACTTCCTATTCTCCTTCCTGTATCAGCACAGGAGCTCTGTACAGCTCTGATTTAGCCCTTTGATGGCACAAGGGAACTCCTGCCAGCAAGTCTAAAATCTGCCTGCATTTCTGTCTTTGCAGGATGTCTATCATCTTCTCTTCCATGATAATTTTTTCAGGTATAGAAAGTTCACTGCTTTGGTTTCACACACGCTTCTCCTGCAGAAGCCTCTGCTGCTCATCTGCCTCTCATCTGCCAGCATTTTCGGGGATCCCTTTCTTTCCTGCCACTGACCTCATGCCAATTGTTTTGTTGCTTACATCAAGGAACCTTCTGCGAGTGCACTTTGCTGGTATGTCTCAGCTCTGATACCAAAAACTGTATCAGATTTATTAGCACTTGTATCAAATCTGTACCTCTTGGTATTCCTAGGAACCAGCAAGCCATGAGACACCAACACTTGTGGGTCAATCTAACAAATTGTTCTATTAAAAATTCACGTGCTATAAATAGCACATGCAGTTATGATTATGGTTATGTGGATTTTATTCTTGCTAGTTAACATTTATGCTTGGCTAATGGTCAGGGACTTTGGTCAGAATTGCATAACAGGCTAGATCTGCACAGGGAAGGATGTGCAATGTCCTCCCAGACACTCAGAGCACCCTAGCTGAAGCTGCCCCAGAGTGCCATGGTTAACTATGTGAATAACTCTGAGAGGGACAGGGATCTGACCTGGCCACAGGTTTTTTTTCTGGTTAATCAAAGAAAGAGTCTGGTTTGTACATAATCCAGTAGAGAATTCACATTGATAACTCATGTCAATGACTTCCAGCTACAACATGTGCAATTTCATATTGCATTTCCATTTTTTTATCCTATTCTGAGTTCCATGTATAACTTCCTCTGTTGGTGCATCTCCCCAGCTCCATGACCTAAGAAATGCTTTTTAGCCTCAGCCTTGATGAACACCTGGGCTCAGCTCCTCCTGAGCTTATCAGAAACACGGTTCCCAGGAACTCGTTCCCAACAAGCTCCTGTTTTTTAATGAACAGCATTGAAAAATTATTTCTCTTGCCTGAATAATAACACAAGTGCAATAATATTTTTTCTATTGAACCTTCAAAGAAAGTTACCGACCTAAATTGTGGCCAGATGGAAAATTACTGTGACTAAAGGCAACTCTCTTGCAACCCTATAAACAGCAGTCCAAAGTGAGACCCTTTGAGTTCTCCTGGACTGCAGGGAGCAGTGACTGGCAGATGCCTCTGAGTGAGTCCTCTCAGAGCCAGCAAACTCTGAAGTTTGCTGTACTTAGAGGACTGGCAAACAACATCAAAAAATCCTGGACTGATCCCCACTCTCCTCCAGGCTCAACCCTCTGCCCATTTAGAAGATGCAAAATCATCCAGAGTGGGAACTTCACTGAATTTGAAGGCAATTTTTCACAGATACCTTGCAGATACCCTTTTGGTCTGTGTGCCTGCAAGCAGATATGCTGTTGCAAATGGACTGTGGATGTGGCTTTCCTAGATTCTTAAGCACTTTAGATTTATAAGATAGGCCTGTAAGAGTTACACTTGTGGTGTAGTGAAGACTATGTGAATCCTTCATGAAATTGTTTAACTTAAACTAAGGCTGTTTAACATTTAGGCATTAACTGTCAACCAAGACTGGGTCTCAGTTTAGCAAGGGGGTCTACTCTGAACCCTTTGTATTAACAGGAAGGTCCTCCTTATTCCTTTTCATCCTTACCCTTTCCCACTCTTATCCGTGTCTTCCCCCACTGAGCCCACTGCCCCTTGGATAATTTTTCATTTTGGCCGTAGATTGATTGATTTTAGATTTGCTTTTTCTCTGTGTGAGCCTTTTCCATCTGCAAGAAAGCTCCAAAGTCAATAGTTAGAGCAGCTGCACCCTAACTTTTATGACATTCAGAGCAATGTGAGTTTTTTCATCTCCATGTTTCAGAGTGCCTGGACTGTAATTTTGTTTTCTGGAAGGATTCTGTCAAACAACTTGCACAACTTTTGTAGTGCAGCATCTGGTTCGCAGACAATAATCAGCAATGGCATTGAAAAATTTTGCTACAGCCACCTTTTTATTTAAGCTATAGCTGAGCTTCTACAGTTTACCTCAACTCATACAATGATTTAATCATTCTTTTGATCTCTGTAAACCCTGGTAAAAGTTTCTTACATTTAATTTGTGATCCTAACTTTTAAAATTAAATCAATATCACTTTGTTCAATGAGAAACTTTTAAATGTAGGCATAGCTCTAAGCTTGGGAATAGTCTAATTGACTTCAAAGGAATTAAAAAGTGCTTAAGCACCTTGCTGAATTAATAACTAATTGCATTAAAACTTCAGGAACAAACTTCGTTTAACTTGAAAGTTCAGTATAGTTTATTCAAACTTCCAGCTACAGATGGAATGTTCAGGTCCATATGAATAAACACAGGGGCATATCAGAAACTGCAAACTAAAACTTGCATGAAAGAAAGAAGACTAGCTCTGGAGATACAGGAAGAAGCTAGCCTAACACAATTTCAAAAGCTTATCCAAAAAAAATGATGTTCTTTCCTTTATTCTTACAAGCTGAAAGATTATAAGGACTGACAGTATAAAATTACAAAGATAGGAGAAATGAATGAACTACTGGAAGGGAATGAAGGGTCTATTCAAAAGACAGTTCCTCTTGCTTTTCCTGCTGAAAAGGATTCTGTTACTTCTCATACACAGAAAATGCTGTAATTTTTCCCTTCTGCAATATTATGTGCTGAAGAAACAACCAAAAAACATTTTTGATGGTACTTGAACAGATTTCAAGAAGCCTTGCAGTGTGCTATGAATAGAAATACATTTGTTAACTGAGAGAGAGGAACAAGACATTTTTTCTTTGCCAAACCCAGATAAAATGTAACCAAATTGCTGGACTGGTGGGATTATATTCTCTCCTCCTTCCTTGCTACCAGGGACAATGGAAACTTTCTTCTACTGTAAAAGCTTTCTTTTTTTGGCTGAAATCATTATGAAAGATATTGTTATTTTTAAATCCTTTACAAAAAGAAGATTTTAATAGAAAACTTTAAACTGATGTTATGATAGGATTGTGTTTTTAATTCACGTGAATGCTTAAGGAATTGACTTGGAGTTGTCCCTTCAAATAAACATTTGCAGAACCCCATCTTTTGGTTCAGAATACACTAATACTCCTTGCATACTCATTTTTAGAAATAACAATTTAAAACAAAGGGAGGAGAATTCAGCTAATTTCAACTGGTGCATGATCACAGGGCAGTGAGGCTTGGGCTAATTTGATCATTTTGATGAGCTTACATCCAAGACAAATATGGTTTATAAGGAAGAGCAAAGCTGAGTTTCCAGCCACTATATTGACTAAATTATTATTTAAACATTATTCATCACTATTGCAAATACACCACATCCTTCCTGTGCTGTTGAAGTCACCTGCTGTCTGAATGCAGCTATCAAAGTCACGTGTTATTATGATATATAGTGCAGTAAGCTGGAAGATTTTCCATATAAATCAAAACAGCCAGAAATTTGCAAGTTAGCCTAATTTACATCAGGGTCCCACCTTGTAATAAATAAAATTATAAATATGTCTTTTCAGCCTCTTGTAATGTTCCCAAAAGCAACTGGAGGAGAAGGGTTTTCCATTACTGAAGACAAAGAGTGTGGACTGCTGAGTGTGGATGGCAGAAGGCATCTAGGAAGGGGCAAAAGTCTTTTAAAGCATCACTTTGTCATGATCAGAACCTATCTGTGTATCCTGCAAAGGGCAGATAAGAAAGGCCTGTTGGGCTCCTTGTGTCTCTGAAGAATCTTTTTGTGAAGTCTCTTCTTGTGTAACTACCTCACCTGCTGCAGACAACCTTATACATGTTTCTTTTCTGCAGAATTGGATCCCAGCATTTTTGCTCAGGTAAGTCACTGCCAGCTGAATAAAAGGAAGGGCTATTATCCATCTGAGCTGATGGAGCTGACATTTTCTGTGCTGTAATAACTTCTCTTTGCTTCTCATGGCTAAGTGAATTACACTGTGAGACTTAACAAGAAAATGATCTAGTTAGAGTATTTATGGGGCTTCCATTAACCCAGGTTTCCCATGCAAGAACTTGAATCACTCCCTTGTAAGTAAGGAATATACTTAAGCTGGTATCAGTGGGGCACTGAGGCTTGCAGAGTGCATCAGCCTGGGTGTCTGCAGCACTGCCCTGGGTCCCTGAGCCACCCTGGAGCACCCACGTGTTCGGTGGCACGGAGCAGATCTGCCTGGGGGACGGGTTCCTGCCTTAGAGAACCCCATCACATGTGGGGAGCTCCCTTTTTCTTTGACAACAGGGCTCACACAGAATTCCTGACAGATCCCAGAGGACCTGGGCAGATGACAAAAGAGCAGGATTAAGGATGAAACCCCACACGTAATAGAAAGGCTTTGCAAAAATGGCTTGGGGATAAACCTAGGCAGTGTACCCAGAGTCTCTCCGTCTGAGGATGTATTTGCAAGGCTTGTTAGGAGCTCTGGGTTGGAACACTACCCTGATTGCCCTGAACTTCTGTAGTCTCTTAAATCCTAGAATACAATGCCCAGTCTGGGTCCCTTCTGAGCCCCTAGAAATGGTGTGTCACAAAGCCACATTTCAGGCTTGTCACACAAACAGCGCTGATGATTTTCTATCATAAAACAAGCTGATAAGACCTGATGCTGAGGTCAGAACTTGGGAGTTACAGGCTGCTTCAAGAAAGGTACTGGGGACTTCAGCCTCTCTTAAAAGCTGCAGAGAATACCAAACAAGGATCAGAGATCTTCAGGACATTGCAGAATAGGAAGAGATGCTCAGTACTGAGACCAAATGACAAATAACCTGTGCAACACCACAACTTGTCCATCTGGCAGCCCACTGGTAAACATTAATCTCTCCTTGCAGGAGTTAAGTATTTTTAAAAAACTTGGTTTGCTTTTTGTTTTTATCCACAGCTGTCTTTCACTGATCTGAGAAAAAGGGTTTAGGACTGTTTTCATTTTTGGAAATATCTTTTCATGAATCAACTATATTATTGAGAGAGGAAAAATGTTCTGCAAACATCCTTTGGAAACAAAGATGTGCAAAGTGTTTTATCTATTTCTTTTAAGAAGAATGGGATGAAAAGTGTGGATGGACTTTTAACCCCCTTCAGGACTGAAACATTGATGAAGCCATATGGGAAAGCTACTCAATAGAATATCTATGGATAAATGAAAGAATTCAGTTTTTGAAGCTTCTTATTCTTAACACTAAATTCCATTTCACAAGGCATACGTACATGCATCTCTAAAGTATTACCCAAAAAATCCTCTTAACACTGCAACAGCTTTCATCTTTCTGCTTTCTGCAAAGACTAATCCATACCTACAGAAACAAGGGACCTTTTGTTCAGTTCCATTCTTAGGACATTTTTTGTTACATTTTTCCTCTGTAGAAGCATGACAGAGTAAAGGCTAATATGGACCCAAGGAAGCAAATACAAAGGCAGGCTTACATTCAATGTGTGAATCTCGACTCAAAGGAGGATTGGATAGGCATGAGGATATTATCCATTGGTAGTTAATACATTTCTTTCTATGATAATGTGTTTGGCTCTGATTATATGCTTGGGCTGGCCCTAGAATCACAATGAAAGAATAAATTGAATCCAGAGTAATAGTGCTGTCTAAATCACATCTATATTAGTAAATTGAATATTTCCAGGGCCAATTTCTGGTACCAAGGTGAGCTAGCATAGACTGGCCCCAAATTCAGCTGAATTTTTTTCACCTTCAAAGCAAGGTGTCTGCACCAACAGTGGTTCTGGGACCAGCTTCCAGCCCCACTAACCACCTACCTGCACTAGGATTTGAGCCAGTAGCACTTAACCATGGGACAAAACCACCCCAGGGACCACCCTGGGCTCCTGAGAAGTGCCAAAATGCAGCATCCAAGGGTGTTCCTGGCCTGGTGTCATTTATGTCTCTATATCTGCTTATATCTGATATATCTGCTCACCTGTGCCTGGGAAGGGAGCTGGGGACAAAGTTGTTGTGTGTGTGTGTGACACAGACTTATTGTGCCAACTGGGGCAGATTCCTGTGAACTTTTTCTTTCCTTCCCACTGCTGTTTCTTTCAGTGCAGTGTGTATGATCTCACATGGTTCTGGCTGCTGTTAGGGTTAAAGATAGTCAGGTAACCTTGATGAAAGATTATGGGCACCACTGGTATTCAGATTAAAATGCTACAAGCCAGTATCCTTATCTCAAAGATTTTTGGTGCATGTTTCCTGTTCATTTCAGTGCCCTTCCAGACAAATTGGGATTTTCCACAGCTCATTTAACAGAAGGTATAATTCACTGGTGAGCTAGACACCACCCCATCTGTGCCAGCCCACAGAGCAGAAGGGCTGGGATAGCCCCCAGCTGCAGAGCCCGGCTCAGGGTACAACATCATTTGTCTCATTCCCAAGCTCCTGGCTCGCATGCCTGGCCTGCCAGCTGACTCAGAGGCTTGCACACATGTGCCTATTAAAACCAGAGTAAACTGGTCATCTCCAGCTCATTATAACTTTGTTTCATATGTTTGTTTTGCCTTATGGCTGATTTCTGTTTCAGATCCAGAATCTGCCTGGGGTCAGTGGTCAGTGCTGATAGAGCAGCGACCGTTTTCCCCAGAAGACCTATGTGTGGAAACCGGTGATTGTTTTTTTTAATTGAGCTACAAAAACTTCATGAACACTTCAGCTGTCTTATTCCCAGGTGTCTTCTTCCTTCATCTCTGACATTGCCTTCTCCCTGCTTGAGGATCACTCTTTTTTACATGCCATCTCATACAATGATGCCTTGAACCCAATCATGTTTCTTTGTGCAACTGCAAGATAAATAATATTTATATTTTACTCTTTCAGGATTTAGACTTTTGTTATTTGTGACAGATTTTATATTCAGCTGTGGCTTTAATATATTGATGTTTTAAAATTAATAAAACTTTGGAGATGGAATGACTTTGTGCATATCCTGTGTGTCACAGTCACATATATCAAATTATTTTTATTAAAACTTAACCTTGGCTTAAATACATCCTGGATAAAGGTTGTCTCAGAAGCATGTATTCATTCCATGCAGCAGGAGCAGGAGAGAGAAGGTGCTGGCTATTTTCCCAGGTGCAAAACAAATTATGCCACAAGACTCTTCTCCCTTCCAAAGGGGCACTGGTCTTTCTTTCCTTTCAAGTCACTCCCTGCTTGCTTTGACCTTCCTTAAGCGTCTCCTTTTATTGCTCTTCCTTTTTTCTCCAGCTGGAGAATCGTTGGAGTAAAATTTGACCTCAGTGATTCATCCAAGGCCACAAAATGAATAGGCTCTTTAGAAGAAACCAAAGACGAGGACACTGATCCATGTCTCTGTCCCAGTCAGATGGCTGAGGTCCTTCTGCTTGCCCTGTGGCCAGCTTCAGTGGCAAACTTTGGTCCAGTGCATGCTCACATGTGTGTGTCCAAAATCCCACCTGCACCTGTGTGTTCACATACAGGTACACAATTATCCCCCTGCTTGCTGGTACACTGCTTTCTTCAGGCTAATGTTGATGTAAAATCAAAAAGTGGAAGCTAGAGAAGCAGAAAATTTTCCTGTTGTGTAGATCCTGGTAAATGCCCACAGAAGAACTTCTTTTGTGTGAGGGTGACTGAGCACTGAACAGATTGTCCTGAGAAGTTAGGGAGTCTCCCTCACTGGAGATATTCCAGAACCATCTGGACACAATCCTGTGCCATGTGCTCCAGAGTGACCCTGCTTGAGCAGGGAGGTTGGACCAGATGACCCCACGGTGGCTCCTCCCCTCCTGACCCATTCTGTATTTCTGTGAAACGAGCTGAGCTCATGTGCAGTCACAAAGGCTGGGAGCAAGTTAAGGCTGGTAAAGTTGTGGAATGCCATTTTAACAGTACCTCTTTCACCTCTGTTGCAAGATAAGGACTCAAGAAGAACTAAGGCCAGGCCATTCCATCCCTCTCCTACAGGATGTTTCCTACAGGATTCCTTTCCAAAATTCTGATTCTTTAAAACCATTTTTAATTTTAGTGCTACATGTGTTACATTTGCCCAAGTATGATATAAGAAATAACCTGACTTATCAGAAATACATTTGGTGCTAACACTAATAATACAGGAATGAAGGACACACCGAATAAAGGAAAACTCAATAAAGGCTGAGGATGCTCTTGTCAGACTGTAGCCCACTTCAAGATTCTGCCCAAGTTAATAGGGCAGAAGTTACAGTGCCCCAAGGCCCTAAGCAATGAGCATATTCTGGCTTCAAAAGGACACTTGAAACACTCTGAAAAACAAGTGGTTCATTTAGATGTGGTTTGAAAGACTAATTCACTATGCATTAGAGACAATACTTACAAGGCCCTTAACTTTTGGCCAAAACATCTAAGAAGTTACAGATGTGGAGGAAGTGGGAGGGTAAAGCAGCACCATAGTGGGTGGCTGATTATATCGATTAATTTATTTATCCTTGCAGTGTGGATGCTTTTCCCTTAAACCATTGTAGCAAAATGTGATTCATTACTGCAAGGCAGAGTGACAGTTCAGTCCAAGAAGTTTTGAAAAGGGAGATTTGAAAAGCTTCATTAAACAAATGACAGGGATGGGCTGTGAGGAGGTTCCTAAGAAAACTTTGTAAGAGATTTTGCTTTCTAATATAAGTCACTATTAAAGTAAATGAGCATGAGTTTTGTAAAGAAATGAGGAATTATGTCCACTGAGATTTTATCTACCTGTCATTACAGTCAATGAAAGAACTTCCATTAATCAAAAAAGAGAAATATTTTCGTCTAATCACTGAGGGAACCTGAAGACCCACCATTTTTTCACTTTTGGTTTAATTCATATGCTTTTCTTTTCATCAGTCTTTTCATTACCTGTATGTCCCATTAATGCAGAGGAAACAGTTTCTGTAAAAGAATCTTTTTTTTCTGGCAAAAATTAAAGGTCTCCAGCTTGCTGAAAATATTAGGTTTCAAAATTGAACTTCAGTGCAATCCTCTCAATAGCATCTTCTTCATCCTCTGCATACCTAACTCAGGCACTGAGGATCTACTTGGAAGAAATACTCAGCATGTCCAGTTGTATCAATGGTAAGCTGTGCTCCAGGCACAGAAGGTGTTTGGCTGGTATGTTCAGAAAAATGGGGATGTGGTACTTCATAAAGAACGTCCAGAGTGAATGTAGATGCCAGATTTTATTATCAGTCCTCTACAGAGGAATAGAGATTTTGAGAACATGGATTACTGCTTTATTTCCCAGTGTGTGTGTGTGAAAGTGTAGTGACAAATGCCATAGAAGAGCAAAAATAATATTGGCCAGATGGTTACTAACAAAAAATGTCGGGGAGATAACTTTTTGTCAACTTGTTCAACGCTTTATAAAGTCACTGAAGAGATTTGTTCCAGGTTAAAAATAGCGTGTAAATTTATCATTGAGGACTAAGTTCACATGTACACAAATGAGGAGGACAAATGAAAACAAGAAAATTGACATCCCTAAATCTTGAATTTGCAGTCATAATGTTAATTTAGTGCACAATTTTGCATGTAAAAATTCTTGACTATTAAACCAATGACTTAAGAAAATGTGAGTCACAAGAAATGGCATAAGAAGAGCTGTATAGAAAATATATTAGTAATAAAACATTTCACTTTCTCAGACATTAGCAAGTCACTTAGATCTGTATCTAAATGTTGCCCTGTATTGAACTGTGTACATGTGTCATGAACAATATGCTGGGACTGCTCGGGAGATCTCCAGAAGGCAAAGGCTGTTACAAAATGAATTAAAACTTTTCAGACAGTGAAAGAACAGACCACAATCTCAAATGCTGTTATAACAAGCAGCAAAGTACTATTTGTATGGTAGTATGAACAATGGAGCCTCAGTCTTGTAATCATAATAAAAAGGAAGAAAGGTTTGTTTCCAACATGAGAGTTTTTCAAATGCACTCACATTCCAAGAAAAGGTGAGGGAGCAGACGTTCCCATAAGATGCTCATAAACATCACAATCCATTGTTGAAGGTGCTTAGACTCTCCCAGAGTCAGTCCTGGGTTAGCAGCTCCCTTTAGAATAATTGAATCACTCTTTGCCATCTAGAAAATATAATTTAATGACAGTGTAAAAGACATGGCAGCTCTTGTCACTGTCACCCTTCCATCTATAGGCTTTTCAGTGGGAATGCAGTAAAGTTTAGCTTGTTTGCCTTCCCCCCCCCACCCCTTCTCTTCTGAGGCTATTCCAAACTTGTTCTGTGTAGTTATTCTGTGCTATTTTGAATCAGAAATACTCAGCTCAGCAGTTGGGAGCATATTGGCACTTACATAGATTTCCGTCACGTATTCGTTTCAAGTAAAACCACAGGAATACAGGCACAAAGATGATAGCAGACCAGGAGCTGACCAGGAGCAGTTATTAGACTGCAGGAAAAGCACAACACATGGGCTCTTTGGGGATATCACCTTTCAACTTCCACCTCCTCCTCAAGCCCTTGTACTCATGGACATTAACTTGTGGAGAGTAGTGAAACACAAACATCCCCCTGTGACCTGCCTGAGCTTTCTGACATACTCCAAAGAGCTAGTGGGAAAAAAATTTTAAGTTTCCTCCTTGTACTAGGTTTTAAAATGGAATTTAAGTATGAGATTTGAGAAGATATAAAGCAACTTACTTGAAGGCTATGACAGAGACCTGTGACTGATGATCATCGTTCTTTTGGTTGTCACATTCTTATCTTTTTGGGATGAGGAATTTGGAGCTGGAGACTTAGCCAGCATATGTGTGGGATGACCAAAGGATCCAGAGCTGCTTCAGAACATTTTTGCACTGGTGAATTGTTAGCAGGAAGGACATTTGAAAGGCTGCAAGGAACAAATTCACTCAAGGAAAGCCAAACAAATTTTTTTAACTAACAGAAGTTAGAGCTTCCAAGAAAACCACAAAATTGCTATGGTAAGGATTAGTATGACCTCAAAACAAGAAAATGCTTATGTCATTGAGTCCTCCCTATTCTAGCATGAATTTCAGCATGAAGTTCTAGACAGACTGGGGGACCTTAATTTTGTCTGCAAAACTAGAGTTTGTTGAAGGATGGTCTTATCTGAATATTTCCAGTGAGTTTAGTTTGCAGCCACAAAGCACCATGAATAACTTCATTAGAGCATGGACATTGCTGTTAAGGTTCAGCCTAATGCTGTACCTACCAATATCTCTGGCAAGCAGTGCAAAAAAAAAGATGCCCAGGGGAAAAAGAAAACAGGGCAAGCATGTGCAAGTTCCAGCAAATGCTTTCCCAGTCACTGCCTATTTCAGGGAGTTTAAGCCTAATGTGCTTTGTGTATTCATAATCTCTAAAGGACATTTTCCTTGTCCTTGTCCTGTCTCCCCTTAAACCCATCTAAGCTCTTTGCATCTGCATAACCCTTTAACTGTTACTTGCACGGATCTACCAGCCGTTGTTAACCAAACCTACCTATTTTGAACAGCTCCTAACATCATTTAGTGGCCCTTAATTCTTCAAATGGAAACCTATACAAACTTGCCTCATCCACTAGAGGCATTTTCATCAGATTCCCAGTTGCCATCAGAAGCAGAAACTACTTAATAGTGCCATAATGTAACTGTGTCCTGATGTCTCAGTCTACATTCTGAGTTGTTTTCTCCACTGTGCTGCTTTTTCACATCTTACTGTAGAGCAGGAGAGGAAGGAGGGGAATTGTGTCCTCCTGTGACTGAGATCATGTGCTTCGCTCAGTAATGTGCGTGGAGGACAGGGAGAATTTATCTCCCCCTCTTTTTTACTGTTCTGTTTACGATCAGCCTACTTGAGTCAGTAGGAGAATTCTGAAAGAGACAGTTTCTTGCTGCGAAAAGTGACTCCCAAGCAGTTAGAGTTGTGGTTAAACTGCCTCCCACACACTAAAGAGCAGCAAACCAAGCAAGCAAGCAAAACTTCTCCCTAAGAGTGTAGCATCTCAATGAACCAGTTATAATGCTGTGGAGCTGGACTGAACTGGATGTACCCTTAACTAAGCTGTGGAGAGCCTTACATACCTGGGAGGAAACTACCAGCCAGATGTGTGATTATCTGCTCTCCTTTACCACATTACAGTTTCCATTGTAGTCCCAGTTTGTTAGAAAGTTTCTCCATCCCTGCTGTTTGTGCTGTGTTATCCCACTGAAAACCATTATTAGACTGAACTGCTCAGCTCGAGCATGAGAAAACCACTCTGAAGGGAAACACGGAGGAACTCATTTTGCCTGCTCTGGAAGGACCACTGGGAGTGTGAGCTGAAGAGGAGAGAGGCTTTTGTGCCTGCTTCCTTCCTCCTGAGTGACCTTTCAGCCAGAGAAGACAGACAGACAGCTCAGCAATTTGGCACTTGTCAACTCCCACGGGCACCTTGACAGGCTGGAGAGGTGGGTATCCAAAACTGACACCTTCTGAGACATCAGTGTCTTGAAGGAAATGAAACAGGGTGAGAAACAGTGGAAGGTAGTCCCAGGCTCTCCAAGCTGTGTAACATCACCTGGTCCCTCCCAGCCCTGGGGCTGGCTGCAATTGCCATCACAGCTTGGCTATTGCAGGAGAAATGGCAGCTTCCAGCTCCCCTCGAAGGCGTGGGAATGCAGTTATTGTGGGAAGGAGTCCCTGCTTGTGCCCTGGGAGGTGGAACTGGATGATCTTTAAGGCCCCTTCCAGCACAAACCATTTTGTGATTCTACATCCAGAAATATCCTCATGCTGTCAAACCACAAAAGGTCCAGCCCAGACCCATAAGAAGGTCTGAGCACATTCTTTATGTGCTGCATTTGTCTGTGATGGTAACTGGTGAGTGATCTCCTTGTCTTTATCTGAACCCACAAGGTTTCTCCTCTTATTTTCTCCCCCTGTCCTATAGAGGCAGAATCAGTCAGTGAGTGGGAGTCTGGCCCCTCCCCAAGGTTAACTGAGCACAAGTCTGTAGGTTTCACTGAGCTTTTCTCAAGCCTTTGGGAGATGATAGCACCACAG
The DNA here is from genome assembly GCA_013398275.1 of Promerops cafer. NCBI lineage: Eukaryota > Metazoa > Chordata > Aves > Passeriformes > Nectariniidae > Promerops > Promerops cafer. The sequence continues at coordinate 138,032 of VZSE01008843.1, forward strand.
AAGGTGCCCTCCATCTGAGGGCCTTGCACACTTAAAAAATGTCAACAGTATACTACTGATGCCAGCAGAGTTACATTCAACTGATGTCAATATGAATTGAAAATCATTTTCCAAGAGTTTTATTTTCTTGCTTGTGTCAGGCAGCACATAAATATGAAATGAAAATAAAATGACCAGATTGCTAACAGACTGAAACCATGGCAGGAACAGCTTAGAATACATGTACTGAGGAGTGTTTTCACTCTGAAGATAATTGGGTGATGGGCCAGATCAGTGATTTCTGAAGAAGTGGTAAATGAAACCTGGGGGGAAAAAGAATATTTGGGGGTATAATTGCTGAGAAATAAACATGGAGAAGCTAGTTTTATCTAGATAAATATTTCCTCCTGATTTGTTTCTGTTTTTCTTACCAATCCATGTTCTAGGATCAAATATGTTCAGCAAAGGCATGCTGCAATGCCAGAACATTTCCTACCACACTTTTTGACATGGTTAGCCAAAACAGTGCGGTCTTCTGTATTTTTTTCAGTTAGGAAAAACTGCTGACAGAGACAGAACCTCTTTTATTTACAGAAACATGCCACAATTGTAGCAATTGCAGTAATTCCTTTTGCCAAATTCTCCCCATCACTCCCGCGCCTCCCCATGCTACCTAAGTTGTCTCTGAGTCACACAGTTTTTTTTTCTCACTTCTGATACTTTCCTTCTGGCTTGTTTTCTGCACTTGTATCACCTTTTGGCTTCTCAGAGGCCCAAAATCCTTACTGAAAAATAGAGAATTTGCCCTCGTTTTCATGCACAGTTTACAAGTGCCTTTAGGCCAATGCTTTATGTCTCTGATTGAAGTAAAACTGCTGTCATTGCTGCTAACAAGCTCCATGAAGAAGTCTTATGAAATCTTAAAATCTGTGAAAGAAGAGCAGTGGTTATACATTATCTGTAGTATTGTGCTCCTTTTCCTTTTCCTTTTCCTTTTCCTTTTCCTTTTCCTTTTCCTTTTCCTTTTCCTTTTCCTTTTCCTTTTCCTTTTCCTTTTCCTTTTCCTTTTCCTTTTCCTTTTCCCTCCCCAGGGAGGCCCTGCAGGACACTAGGATACTGGAGATTAATTTTGTATTTGCCTTCTTTATTCTGCACTTCTTGTCTCCTACCACTATTTCCATGAAAGCCTGTTGGGTGAGATGACCTTTATTTGGACATAGTGTGGTGACAGTTTAGGTAATGTGAACTAACACGTCTGACCCTATAGTACAGCAGTCCCCTAAAGAGGGACACCACAAAATTCATCAATTACCATGTGATCATCTGATGGACAGTGGAAGCTTAGCTAGGAAACAATAGACAAATAAAGGAAAGGCCTCACACATGGAGTCAGTTGCCACAGAACAATTACAGGCATGGAAATGTTAAGGATTCTGGCATTAGAATGTCTGCAATCCAAATCTCTCCAAGGTTTTCAGTTTGCAAATGAAAAAACTTTAATTGGGAAAATATGTCTATATCTGCAAGGTGATATTTTCCAGCCCCTTTTGGTAAATGGCAAAAAAAATTGGTTCAGTTGCAGCCAACACTGCCATCTTAGAAATAAATGAAACTTTTTATATCCTTCTCCATTCCAGCTGTATTGACATTGTTTTTTTTGGCACTCCCAGAGCATATGACTGAGATAAGGACACCCTGCCAGTACCTCCTGAGAGGTGTCCCCGGATAAGTTTAGCTTTCTGCCTGCTGTCAGGAGATCTCCAAATGACAGCTTCTGATTAACTCTATCACATTCTCATGTCTCAGCAGGATTTTCACTCACTGTCTGACAGACGTCTTTGCAGAGTCACATTTTCATACTAGTATCTCACCTACTAACTTCTCTATGAAATTTTAACTCTTTAAAGCTTCATTTTAATCTTTGAGCCCATCCATTTTCAGAGGAGCAGGTGTGTTAGCCAGGGTTTCATCTTTGCTGTAATCTTGCTGTGCTAATTACCGTCCTGGTAAGACACATTTGACATGAGGAACCTGCAGTACACGGATCTGGGGCTCTCCTGATCTCCTCAGAGGCTTTGTTAATACTGCCCACTATTTTCCCACAGGTCAAATGTTTATTCAGAAAATCTCAGCATCTGTTTTGGTGTCAAGAATATGTTATATGTCTCTGTGAAACACCTTAGGTGCATAGCACAGTCCAGCTCACATTGTCTCCCAAAAGGCCTACAAGTGTTCTCGAAAATGTAGGCTCTGTTTTTCCTGGGGCACCTGCCGGAACTCTGCTGATGCACCAAGTGTAGAAAAATATTTGACTTCAGCCTTGTCTCCTGGAATTTCTCCCCAGGTAGGGAGGAGAAAGTGACTCCTTGTTATAAGCATATATATTTCTTTGGGGTTTGTACTGATGGGATATTTCGCACTTGTTTGTTTGGACAGCCTTTGAAATGATGAGTCAGTCATCAGTGAGTCCAACAGCTTTGCTGATGTTAATTTTTTCAACTGTTGTCAGCCTTACAGCAATAAACCAATTAAGCTCCTCTCTCAGGCTCTGCCTGTGGACAAGAACTGCAATAATGAGTTTAACAGGTGGGATGGCTGAGGTCTTCCAGTTGAGCTCTGTACTCTGTCAGCAGCTTGCTTACCCCAAGGATGCTTCTTCAGTGCCATTGGTCCCTTGACTTTCCAGAAGATGAAACAAAGGACATCTTATGTTTCTTGCCTCTGTGATTTCTATGCAAACTCCCTAAGTAGGAAACAAGTTTACTGTTGCATAACCTAAGCTTAACCCATTTATTTGCTAGAGCTTTTGTTTGTCTTGTTAGTCCTGTAGCCTTACTATTGCCTGATCTCACTTTAGGTTGAGTATCCCACTTAGAATTAATAACTGTCACTTGCTTTCTGTTGTGAAACACCTCACTCCCTACACTCCTTATGGACAGTCTTGTGATGAATTATGTCCAAGTTAAATAAAAACTATCAAAATCATCAATCTGCTTCAATCATCTACTCTAAGAACAAGTCTAATCTTGTAAACTCTGAGGGAAATCACAAAAGGTTCGTGCAAATGAAGACAAAGGACAATCCTAGCATAATCCTGGACTCTTTCTCTGGATCTATCAAAGCAAGTATTAACTAAACAGATTATGTTCATGTCAATTACATGTCAGCTTTTGATGCCACACTGAATGGATGAGGAGACCATGTGAGAAGTACTTAGGGAGAGGTGAACCTGATCTCAGCAAGAGGAGCACTGACAGTAAGAGAACTGGATGTGGATATGACAAAGGAAACAAAAGAAGCTGTCATGACTGTGCACCTTTACAGAGACCCTGTTGATATCCTATGTACCATAAGTCCTCCTTCAAGCACTAATACAAAGAGGCAGCTTTGAAGGGAAAAGCAGGTGACAGAGCTAAGAGGGATCAAAGGTGACATCTAAGTGACAAGAAAAGCTGAAATGCTGTGTGGAGATCACTTTAAGGCATCAAGAAATGGAGTCAGATTTGAAGTGGCAAACAAACCTGAAACACATGTAGATGGTTTTCAAGTGGCATGCATAAGTGAGAAAGTGAACATGCAAGTTTAGGGTGTCAAGCAGAGCTGAAACAGCTAAAACAGCCTAAGCTGGAGGAAAGCAGTATTTTTGTTGAAAAATTCCTGCAAAGGCATCTTGCTACCCAACGTAGGAACTGTGTCCATTCATCTGGGCCAGTCAGAAGGTTTCCAGGGAATCCTAGGAACAGCACATACTTTTTGCTGGCTGATGGACCTCCTGCAGTTGAACTCGTAGGACCTTGGATAAAGAAATGTGAATTGCTGAATAACAAGGAAAAAGTAACAGCTATTTAAACATTATACTTAGATATTGCACTTCTATTTAACTATGTGCTCCCTCCTGACAACTTGAAGGAAGGGCTGAGGTCAGACTCTTGCCAAGACATCCTGGAAGGGGTTTCTTGTGCATGCCTTTCCAAGCTTATTTTGTTCTGACCCTTAAAACAAAGTTATCATTGTTTCAAGTGTCTGGGCTGCCTATTTCAACCTTCAGGTCTTGGACAGATTCTTCTGTGACTGTTTATTTTTCCCCTTTTTCCTTCAAAGAAACCTAACAATTTTGTGGTCAAGAGACCTGACAGCTGAGTCACATTCTGATCATGCTGGTGCCATTTGACCTGACCATATTGCTCAGCCAGACAAAATAACTACCTACATTTTCAGAGTTTTATGTTCCAGAAGGCATTTGGTTGTCCCATTCTTTCCACTCTAGATATTTTATTTGAACCACTCAGAGCCAAAAAGGGTTGTTGTTCCTAAGGTCTGCCTCATGTCTTGTCTAACTGATCAGATGTCTCGATGCAGATATGATATCAGGTAACTCTTTCCAGAGCACCCATGATGCCAAGTAAACAGATTAATGTATTTTAGGATGGAGAGCCTTCCTAACAAATATTTCTTGGGGTCTTAATCTGTGAAACTACCCAGCTTTTCAGGTTGTATGTAATTTATTTTGTGATCAGGCCAAGAGAAAGGTAGTTTTGGAAACATTAGGAGCTTTCAGTTGTACTTGCATCTGTCTTCCTGCAGAACCTTCTGCTAATGCTTCTTTTCCTTCCTATGCCTGTGTGGATTTCTTCAAAGGAAATGAAGTCAGTTATTGCATTTGGGTGTTCATTTGGGTTTTTTTTCCATCATGAAATTTATAGCTGCACACAAGAGATTTGAAGGCAGAAGTGCGTAAAGAAAATTCACTGCTAAGTTTCTGTTATAACTAAGCTGGGCAAGCTGCACACATCCCATTCCATCATCTTGCCCCTCTGTATTATTTTAGGAAGCCAAGTAATGTCACTGTTATGAAAAGGCTTTGGGATTGGAACTGGAAAATGGGACAGCACTCGTTTAGAATTTGTTTATTCTGATATGTGAGACAGCCTGAAAGCACTGCCCAATCGTTACCCAGCAGCTTTTTATCTGTGGTTGATAACTGTGTGAGGCAGGGATCAAGGTTCCTACAGAACTGTCTTTTCTCTCTAATTTATGAAAAGTGATGGCTCTCAATGCCATTTGTATTAATGGTCTAAACACCTCCATTACAAGGATGAACAAAATTATCACAGCCCAAAACTGAACACATCACTGTAAATTTTTGAGTCATACTGAGTCCTCCATGACCAAAAGAACAATGGAGACAATGTCACCTCCCAAAGAAGACGAAGACATAAGAACCACATGAAAATGCCTTTAGGACATAGCTTTGAAGTCTAACTGTGGGAAGAATTATTTTATAGACAGACAGAGGGTAGTGCTTGTGTCTAAGTGTTCAGAGTCACTGACTTCACTCATTAACAGTGGAATGGAGTGTGAAGGAATCCATTGATTACCTTCTAGCACGACAATTGAATAAAGGTATCCAAAGAGAGGGGGGTTGGTTGTAAAATATTAGCACAGAGGTGACAGGTGTTGAACTACATAAGTCCTTAGGTAAGCTATTTGAAACTGGTTGGTTTGGCTTCAAAAGGCCGAGGATTGAGCAATTGCTAAATGACAATCATTTGCTAAAGGTGTCTTATATTCCATTTGTAAACAGCAGATAGGTGGCTGAAACAGGTAAATCCAGAACATGAATACCACGAGCCTCAACAAGCAGCAGTGATTTATAGACAGCTCTGCAGTGATTGACACAATGGCATTCAAAGGCCTTGAAAAATGCTTGTTAAATTCAAGGCATATTTACCCCATTTTAAAGCTGAGTGGAAGAACTTGTGCTTCTGGCCAGCTCTAGCCTGACTTTTGTTCCTCACCAGTCCTGTATTGATTCTTATCTCTTCTCGCTACCCAAATGTCCTTTCCTTTTTCTCCTGAGCAATCTGCCCATCCATACATCAAGTAGCAAAGTGGGATAAACCCTCCACAAGAACCAACAGGCCCCTGTGCAATGGCCCCAGGTGTTAGACCTGCCTGAATCTCCGTCCCTGGAGGTGAGGAGGTAGAGCAAGCCTCTTGTCCAAAAGCCTCCATGCTGGCAGGGAGTGGAAAATCCTCGGGGTGTGTGTTCCTGCCAGTCTTTGTTGCTAAAGGCGTTCTGTGCGTGAGCAGGGAGAAACATAGGCAAAGACTGAAAAAAGTTCACAGGATCTTTAACTCTTCAATGGTTCCAGTGTGTAATCAGGATCTTAGGGAGGTCCCACAGCTGGGCTACTGTGCCAGGTCACAAATCTAACTAGTTACCATGTACTACAGCCTCCTTTGCACTCACACAAGAAATATCCAAAGACCTGTCTCAGTCCTTGTGCTTCTGATGGGGGGAAGTGTCTCCAGTGCCATGTGGGGTAGAAATATTATTTTGCAGTTGGTGAAATTATAAAACACTTAATGCAATTCCAATTTTTGTGTGCTTAAAGGCAACACATTAGACTGGTTGAGGTCTGTGTGGAAACTTCAGTGATACTTACACTATTAAACGAAACTGGTTTGGACTGGGTAATTGCTGGGTTGCTCCTTGGCACAGATTCTATCCCTCTTCTCAACAAGGCCTGGACACAGACTGTGGGACAGCAGGAACTGGGACTGTTCCCAAAAAGGAGGTTGAATGCAGCCACCCTTTTTAGTAAAGAGACTCCAGCTGTTCTGGCAGGGGGTTTATCGTGTCTCTTGCTTCAATCTATTTTGCACTATTTACAGGAGAAAACGAAATCTTGGGGTTTGCTGGGAACCTGGAGAGAAGCCTGAACTTCTAACTTGCAATTTGATTTTGTTCTCAGTGCTGCTGCTTGTAAGAGAAAGAAGCCTGTAGAGTAGGTGTTTCCATCTACTTGAGATCATGGGATCATGAAATCACAGAATATCCTGGGTTGGAAGAGATCTTAAAGATCATCTAGTTCCAACACCCCACTACGGACCAGGACACCTCCTACTAGACCACATTATACAGAGCTTCACCCAAATTCAGTCTCAGAAAGCAATTTCAAAAAGGTCATTATTTTTAATGTTCTTTTAGTGAACTAAAAGAACATTTAAAATCTTTAATCTCTTTTTATTTGGGATGGCATCTTCCTTCAGTCTGTTATTTACGTTACTGGGTGCCTTGCTTTTAAACCAAGTGAGAATTAAGCTTTTTCAGTATCTATGCAAATGTCCTGAGCAAGGTGCTTAAATGTGACAGCAGTATGTCAATGAATGAGACGTGAAAACACTGCTTGAATTAAGTCCAGAAATCCTCTTACACCTGTATAACATTATTTCTTTATTGTGAATAAAGGAAGTAAAGGAGGTACATAGAAGAAGGCAGTAGGAAGGAAATGCTAAATAATGCACTAGAAATTTTCCTTTTACCTGAAAGGAAAGGATATGGGCTTAAGAACTGAGTCACCTTAGAAAAAAAGGGTGGGAATGTACTATAGAAGGGAAAGAAAACAAGAGTAGTGATTTATTAAACGCTTTTGAGACCCAAAGGTATTGCCTGACATAATTTCTTTCCCTGAGACCCACAGTGGTTCAGTTCCTCCCCACCATCGACGAAAAATGTCCCAGACTCCCAGAGCTCCACATTCTTGGCATTTGCAGTATGTCTTACTAAACACTTTTGTCAAAACCACATCTGGATCATATCCACTCTTTTCCTGCTGCGTTGCTGTTGCTACTCTACTTCAAAGGGTATTGGCATGTGCTATTGCAGAACTTTTCAGTGAATGTATGGACTTAGGACCTAATTTTATCCTCTCATAGGCGATGTCACCTTTCCCGTTACTAGGACAGAAGATATAAATACCTGCAGAACAAGCTGTCTGACATTTTAGTGCTCCAAAGTCTTCTTTGTTCATTGCCACATTTATCTGAGGTCCTGCAAGAAGTACATCATCATAAAACTGGTCTTCTTAGCAATATAGAAGCATTGATCCAAGTCAGAGGCTGGATTTCAAACTCTTTAGTATCTTTAAAAGTAAATTTCTGAGACATTCTGAAATCAGCAGGTGAGTTCAACTCCAACATACCTCCCTGGGGTAATTAGATTGTGATAACTGCAACAAGAGTTGTATTCCATATGTTGCATCTATGACATACTTAACTGTAATTTTATTATCCCTTATTTTAAAAAAAACCAACACTTTGCTGTAAAAGAGTGCTGTTAGACTACAAGATCACTGAAGCTGCACTGAGCAAAGTTCATTCAGTCATGGTCTTCAGATACAGATCTAGCAAACACCCCTGACAGCTTTGTACAGAAGGTGTTAACAACCACTCCCAATGTTTTTTGCAGATACATCATTAGGAAGAACCATTAATTTCCTCTTACAGATCAGGTAGAGAGGGTTTTGATGTTTTACAAAAAAGGAGTCATGGAAGGAGGAAGATAAAATATTGAGCCTAATTTTACTGTGGTAGACACAAGGTAGACTAAGTGACAAGAAAACAATTTTCTCAGATTTTTTCAGCATATCCTCTTCCACTGTGTTGGTGAATATGTTTCCCTTTCTTGTGTACATGGAAAAAAGTTGTCAAGTAACAGTTTTGTAGGTCTCTATTTTGTTGTTCCAGATCCATACTGCTGTAGCTTGAAAGTGACAGGATCAGCAACTTGTTTCCCCTCTTCTTTTTTGCTCATTTAAGCAGTTTTTTAAAATGCCATCTTGAAAGATCAGTTGAAAATTTTATTTATATTTACCAGTTTGATTAATCCTCCTAAATGCGGGAGTATCTTATTTAAATAGAATCTAATTCTGCATTCCCTCCATTTAGTGAGTTTACCATCTCAGTTAATACTAAATTAAGTTTTTCTGCTTTTCTGAAGAGGTTTTTGCCAACTAGGTTCTAAACCTTTATTAAATATTACCCAATACATTCAGGTGGCTTTTCCACCCGAATCCATTAGCTTGTCTACTGTGACACATTTTTGAATATGGAAATAAGGGCAAGACTGGAGCTGATCTGTCCATACCTAGAAAATAGACACTGCAGCCTGCTGAAAGCACAAATTCTGATTTTTCATCAATTTACAGACTAAAGGTGAAGACATTAAAAAGCAACAGCAGGCAAAAATAGTAACAACTTTTTTACTTGTAGCCTTGTGCCCACTTTTGTGAATGTGACTTCAGACACCACCCTTTAGCAAATCATGGAAGGAAGGCAGAGCTCTCCTCTGGGGGAAGGGAGAATGATGGGCAGAGAACTGTGTCTGACAAATGCCTCCAGGCTTTCATTCTGAATTGTCCTCCCCTGCCTAATGGCTTGCTGTGAGCCGTGTTTGCAGTCCACCTGGAACATCCACCGGTGATTCAGGCGCTGTAAACCTGCAATCTTTCCTGCAGTGCCACAGCATTTCTGCTGGCTTCACAAGTGTCAGGACAGTCTGCAGGTGAGATCTTATTTCAAAACTTCCTGTTGGACGCAAAAGAGAACTTTGTGATTTTTTTTCCCTTGAGCAATTTCTTTCTTTCTCTGTGTTTATAGAGTAAGTTTGGAAGATGCAGAAAACCTTGGGTGGATGGGCATGGAATGTACATAATGCTAAAGATCATTACTGATACAACCGGGTGTAAACCGTGTTAATTACACCATTATTTTTACTCAGGATTTAATGCTGTAATGCTAATAATGCAATTATTTTCAATCATATGTATTTAGACCTCTGATCAAAATGGTATCATCCTCTGCTTCCTTCATACAAGCAGCTCTAGCAATAACTTAGATCAAAGGAAACATGAAAAGTTTGAATTCCGCCTTTTTTTTGGATCTGTGTTGTCACTGGAGCCAGGAGGTGGTGCCACAGAGCAGGAAACAGTTTGGGTATGGCCTGACATGCACACCTTGCATGATCAAGAGATTAGAGCATGGTTTCACCTTCTTCCAAAGTATATTCAAGGATTTTTGCTGAATCCTGCCACAATTCAAATATGCCAAGGTAAAAATCAAATATTTGTTTGCCATTCTATTTGTATTCCTTCCACATGAATGTTTCCTTTTTAGTAAGACATTTTATCAGAGAATTCTGAAATCAGCTTTCTTCTACACCATGAAATCTCCTCCATCCTTCCATCATAAGTAGACTTGAGAGCTCTGTGACATGATCCATCTCCCTTACATTTTCTCCCTCCTTTTCTATTACGTTTCTCACAGCTCTTGGTTTTTTTTTATTTTTCTGAAATAGATAGAAAAGGATTAAGTCATGTGAAGCAGGTTGAGGACCAGCATGATCACTGCTTTATAAATCCTAGAAAGTTTCTGTTGTTGCCTTTCCTCATTTGCCTGGTTCCAGACTGCTTGCAGGAGAAGCATGGGTCTGCACAGAGCAGAATTAATTCAGCAAGTCAAAAACTAAGAGCCATTTAATGTTTTTAGTCCTTGATTCTACTATGACATGTTTGCAATACAAAATGGACACTTTTTATTTATACAGAGAACCTGCAACTGCATGTAGCCATGGACAGAGACAGTGATCCCTCAGTAAACCTCCAAAGAATTCCTTCTTGAAAAATATGCTGCGCCTTGTAAGTTACACAAGAATGAGTAAACCATTATTTTGAAAAATTTTAGCTTAAGTGTGCTTTACAGGACCCACTGCCGCTAAGGAAAGCATTAGTATGTTCCTGAACCTACAGATGTGGCTTTAATCACCACCCTTTTTTAGTGTTTCAATGTCATATACTTTCAGATTAGTTGGTTTTCAAACAAGTTCCCCCACTTCCTGTTCTCAGTATCTTTATTATGAACTTCGTTTGGTTCTGTTTTCTTTCCAGATCTGGGTTTTTCCCTGCCCCTCTCTCCCTGTGTCAGGCTCATGCATGGTCTTTGTAACATCCAGACTTTGCACTGAATTTCACAACATGCTTTCTGTTTGCTAACACTCTTCTTAAGTTTTGCTTCATCCACTGCCTTAGTCCATGGTTCACACACTCAGCTGGATGAACTGCTGTGTTTTCTTCCCCATCCGGTTGTGAGGTCTTTGCTGCTGGACTCAGACCTGCTCAGCTCTGCAGCCATGATGCTTTCAAACATTTGTTTTCTATAAAGTATCTTAAATCTGAGCCTCACACATATAAAAATTTTTGGCTTCTCAGAGAAGTGCCTTAACTCCTCGGGATGAGATATGCCTCCTCTCAGGCTGTCTCTGAAGTACCCCTATTCCCTTGGCAGTGGCACAATCTTCTTGTTTCTGGAGAGGAGAAGAGCTATGGAGTAATTTTACTGTCTGTAGCACTCTGTCTTTGTTGGAATGACTGGAGAGTCCCAAAGTTGTATCTGTGGCAGTGTAATAAGTCTGGAGAAAGTTTCTGGAGTGGAGATCAGCAGACACAGAACAACCCATGCCCGTGTCACTGAAGCCTATCCTTGGACCACATCCAAACTGCCTAGAGGGGATAGTCCTAGCCAGTGCTGGCTTCCAAGCTCTGCATGGGAGTTGTTCAGTAGAGTACCAGGCTGCTTGGCCAAAACCATGCCAGATGTTAGTCTGAAAATTTAAGAACACAGACAAATATGTCCCAGTGTTCAAGGACAGTCCCTGATACTGTGGAACTTAGAGCCTGAAATGTCCAGGAGGGCCTTGCTGTTTCAAAACCTCTTATCTTTATTCCCCCTTGAAGTGTGTATGGAGTTTTTTAAGGATTTCTCGTGTTTCCTAGACTTTGTTTCCCTCAATAATACCAAGGTCATCAACTATAATCTTTGTATTTGGGAGACTCAGGAGGCAGAACAGTCTGATCACATAGCAACACAGGGCCTTACCCTCCTTGTCATACACAAACAGGAGTGCCTGTCCCTTTGGGCATAGCCAGTGGAACAAAGACAACCAGCAGAGCATGCTGAGGACATGGGGTGTGTTGTTAAAGCCTGGTAAAGCCTCCTGGCTGTATTAACACTTCTGCATACAGCAGGTTCCAGCCAATTCAGATTTGGTTACCTGCTGCTTTCTCACACTGCAGTGCTACCTTGCCTTTGTCATCCTGACTGCTGCTCTTCTGTCGAGACCAGCAAATCAAATGGATTCAGCCAATTTGCCAGGCTCAGACTGAACTATTTCTATCTCAAATTTGTCCTGTAGATGCTCATTGCTTTGAAAAATGTGTTTATAGACAGAGGTCATTTTAGCACAGAGAATATTTCTGGTCATGCTCCCTGGTGTCCCACAGCTTGACATGTCAACTAAGATAAATGACAAGCTACAACATGTCTTGTTTCCTGGGGGATTTTTAGATTTTTTTTTTACAGTCCACATTTTAATTTCGGCCCTTTGCTGTGATCCTCAGTCTTGTCTGTGTGTCTCCAGTAGAATTTTACTCTTCAGTATGACTGATTCATGGGCAACACTGGGACCAGGTTTGTTTGGATGCTCGTGTACCAAGAGAAGGGGTGGCATCCTTCATCAGTGTCTGTGCACTCAGACCATTAGAAAGTCCTGTAACCACATCACTGATCTCTTCCTATGCTTTGGAATAACCTCTCTATCTTCTCAACCAGCCTATAGGATCCTCTGGTTTTCCTGCCCAGAGTACTTGGGTGATGGAATATAAGATGTCATGAGGCTTCATTCATCTCTAAACAGATCAGATTGGGTGTCCAAAATGTTTAAACTATGTTAGTGCAATACTCTATGAGCATAGTTAGCCCTGCTGCTGCACCCAATGTTTCCATAACCTTCCTGGCCCTCAGGTCCCTGGAATTGCTTTCTGCCTTTCATGGTGCCATTGTCAATGTATTCACTGGATCATCCTCAGTCCCATTGCTTTAATTCTTAGTCTGCACAGTGTCTCTGCTTGTATTGATGTGTTCCACACAGTTGCCTATTGTACTTAATATTTTCTGGCGTTTTTCTAGGATTTGGGTCTGTTCAGACACCTATCGACTTCAGTATTTTTGGTCTTTACAAAAACACCTATTCTTTTTGCTAATTAGTTTTGGTTTGGGTATTTTTCTAAAGGAAGTAGTATCTCCCAAGTATTTATCATGATGGTAGCTTGGACAATATTTCCATTTGACTTATTTCTTGACATTTATTCTTCTTTAGAAGGGATAAAATTAAGTTTAGCTCCGTTTTCTTTCCTTTATTCTCCATTATCCTTCTGTAGAGTTTCCATCCTTATTAGCACACTTGTTAGTTTTTCTCTGGAAACCCATGAATGCTGGTGATCAAGATGCTTTTACAATATCTCTTTGCTGTACTTTTGAGTGATGCTTTGCTACCATGGTGAGTGTAGCTGCCTTATTATAGGAAATGACTTTTCACATCACAAATCTTGTAGTAGAAGAAAGTTACTCCCTTCATCTGCCACTGACTGTGCACGATGTGGTGTCAGGCGTTCATGGTTTATGGCATCTTATTCCTTAAGGAAAGGACAAGGAACTCAATACCTGGCTGCTTCAGTCACTGCATAAAGGAATTAATAAGAGAAAGGTGTAAACCCCTTGCACATGGTAGAAGATGTGTGTCGTTGTTTGGTAGAGTCCATCCTCTACAACAGGAACTTTCAACACACACACATTCACCTCTAAGTGCATCAGACCTCTGGATGGTTGCAAATGGTTGAAAATGTTGATTCCATCAAACTCTTCTCTACAATTTCCTACACATTCAGTACTTCCCCCTGCCCCCTTGAAAGCTACTTGGCAACCAACTGTTTCTGAAAATCAGAGTATGCTTTGGTACCTGTCAGTGAATTTTATGAGCTTGATCCTTAGAAACATTTCTTCTGCTCAGTGATGTATGCAGAAGTCCTGTGGGCCAGCTGGGCTGTCAGGTTCCATTTCTGCTGTGACAATTTATAATTGAGTGCATTTTCATGCAGATCATTTTTCTTTGGGCACAATCTCTTTTGGGCATAATCACTCCTCAGAAAGCAAATGCTCCCAAACCCATGTAGTGATTAGAGTGACTGGTCATCTGGCACTTCATGGAGTTCATAAAGACACAGGACAACTGCATCTGAATTCCCCATTTATTCAAATTGGACATGAAGGGTTTTCATCCATGAAATTTGTCAAACTCTGAAATGCTGTAACATTACAGCTAAATGCTGTAAATGCAGTCACTGGTTGTCAGCAGCTTGAAAAACACATTGAGTGGTTCAATGTGTAAAACAGAAATGGATAGAGAAAGAGGGCACCTTTAACTTGGGCTTAGTGATTCCTTGTTCAGGAATGTGGCCCTGTCAGAAGCAGTAAGTGGTAGAAGTATGTGAATAACAATTATGAAGGATTAACAACAGGACAAGAAAGCAACAAGTGCACATGGATTTGGAGCATGAGGGAAGATTCAGGAGCGGGAACGCAAAAACCAAGTAAATGTGGTAATAAACCACCATTTTGTCCTGAGTGGAGTGAGGAGTGGATGCAGGATGGACATTGACGCTAACTGCATCAGAGACTAAATTTTGCAAGGTGTAAAGGCAAGAGTGCAGAAGTCAAACTTGTCTGGCAAATAAGGGAGCAGCAATAAGGCCCTCTGAGATGAATAGAGGTGTTCAATATTTCTGTCCTTCTCACCCCTCCTCACTCGTTTTTCCCATGTGAACAGAACAAAGTCAGGAACCTACCTTGTCCTGTATTCCCCCAGTGAGATTCCAGAGAACTTGAAAAAGGCAGTTTCATTACAGCACCTTCTTCCTTTGAGTTCTGGTAGAGAGAATACCTTGAGAGGTGTAAGAGGGAGAATATAAATATTAAATGCTTGAATGATACCATGCATATGATGGAAATTTCCCAGACTCAAAACAAGCTCAAGTTGCCAGAGATTGCTTTAAGTACTTCTTCTGTCCCTTAAACACCCCAGAATCTTGTAGGAGCATAAAGAGATGGAGATATCTTGCAGAACCAAAGGGAGTGAGTGGTACATGTGACATCATGTTTGCCAGAAAGGATTCTCAGCAACACCTTAACTTGGCATCTAACCGTGATGTGGAGGAAGCTCCCTTTGCAAACTGCTACATTTTCAGTGAAAAAGGATGTTGGGGAAATCCAGTGTCTGAGATGACAATTAAGCAGCACACGAGTGCGCCGAGGCGCTTCATCCTCTGCCTGCTTCCTGCACGCTCAGTCAGAGTGACAGTGCCCTAATTGTATCCCCTTTCCAGCTGCTGCGGCTTCCGTGAGGCAGATGCTGGTTATGCAAAGGCTCCCCAGGGGTCACAAAAGTAGGTTTGGGGTAGCTGAAACCCACCAAAGCAGGCACTGGACAGCACTGAGCATCTAAGAGTTAGGCAGGTTGTCTAAATTCATAGTATGTCTTCCCTCCACCACCAACAGAGAAAAGGAACCAGAGGTGTTGGCTTTGCTGAACAGTTCCTCTTGGTAATTACAGAGGAAAATGAAGTGACTGGCTTACAGAAGGTGCCTGCTTTACAGGTGGCTAAAGAGAGGTGAAATAAAGCCCCAGGTCTTGTCAAGATCCTGAATATTTTCCTTCAGAGAGCAAAATTGCTTCAGAGCATTTATACAAGAATCAGGCATTGACCTTTAAAGATAGAAATAAAATGAGTTTGACTCTTTTGGTGCTTTGTGCTCATCAGAATAAAAATTCCCAATATTTCACCTGCTTGTCTGAATAAACAACAGTCCCAGTAGTGCCTGGTCATTTATTTATTTACATCTGTGGAATGGATGCCTTTGCTTTAAGACTGTGTGATTGGTGAGGCACACATGAACAACATTCGACTAATTTTTAACACAGGGCAGAGTTTGTTCCTGGGCTTTTTGCAAATGCATCTGGCTAGAGTGAGTTACAGAACTGGACAGCCACCAGCTGACCACTGGTCTCTTCCTTCAGTCTGGTGATGGATGGCTTGTACAAGTGCATGGAGATACTCATATCATACTAGCAAATATTTTGTCCTGATTACACTTTGGGCTCATCAAGCACTCTCTTCTTTCTTCTGGAAATAACTGTACAAACATTTTGAAGAAAAAACAACTTGTCCCCCTAAATTAAACTATCAGAAATTCTCCAGTAACCTTTCAGTGCTCTACAAAACTAATAATAAAAAAGGAATTCCTTCCTGTTTGTGTGGTGAGTAGATGTTTGGAAAAAGTACCTCATATATCAAACCATGAATATTATTACAGTTTGTTAAAGTAAGAAGGCTTGTGCATCTGTCACCCAGTCACCCCCTAGATTACTAAGAAGATTTGTCCTTAGAGTCATCATTTATTTAGTGAATTTCAGAGCAGACCTGCTGGGATTTCTTTTTTGGTGTAAGCCTGGTCCTTATCCTCATTTGTGCTACAAATATTTCTTTCAAAACAGCTGCAATTAAAGTGGATTTATCCAGGTGTTGCACATGTAAAATCAGTAAAACAAGTCCCTTGTCCGATGCAAAGGTCACCTCTACCCACCAGGAGATGTGACTGCAGGGGGGATACAGAGTCAGACCAGGACACCTCTGGCCAGGCCTGGTTGCAGGAGTCACTCAGACATTCCAGGTGCCTCCAGGTGCCCACCCACGCCAAGATTTGTCACATTTGTCACACTCCACCTTGTCTGGGTGTGGATTTGGTGGAGGATGGGAATGTCAGCAGCTGGTCTTGCAGGAACTTCTGCAAAGTTATAGTTACACTGACCTCATTTAGACCACAGAGGTATCTGCTCCTGTCTGCTGTGCTCACATCACTGCAGACAGATCTTCAATTTTAATGTGGAAAAAGCCCTGTGTTGTACTCAGATACACAGGGGCAGCAGTTCAACCCAAGCAAACTGCCATGGGGGCACTGTTCCTTCCTTTTAAGCTAATTGAAATAAGTTAATAGTTAATCTAAAGCTACAATAACAGAATTGCCCCAAGATAAAGGACAAAACTCTAAAAGGAAATTATTCATAGGCAACTCCCTCAGCCAAAACTCTCTTGGATGGAACAAGGAAAATTTTCATGCAGTTTAATATTTTCTAGACTATGAAAAATTTAATTCAGTTCAGAGTCATGTTGTAGGTACAAGAAGCAGGGTATTTCCAGTGAAATGTCCTCCATAGCCAGTGTTCTAGGTGACTAATAATATTTACAAGAGGGTTTCTATTGGTTTAAATTCACACTTCCAGCTAAGCTATTACAGTTTCAGAGTGTCTGAGCCCTCGTTTTATTTTTCAGAGCATTAGGGATTTATTTCTTTTTTTTTCAGTGTAGTGAAGCTAAATTAATAAAAAAGTGCTATAGTAATTTAAATGCTCCCACACATGGATTTTTTGCTCTGCCTGAAAAACCCTGAAATTCTCCAGCTGATATTGTCTAAATGGATTCAAGGCACTGCTATGAATTCTGCAACAGATGTGACCATACAGGGATTTGGAGAAAGTGCTACTGTGTCTATTTGAATTCAAGATTTTTTATTATTTCTGATGCATTTCAGTACCAGGAAAGAGCAAGGCAGATGAAAGGCTTGGGAAATGGTGTGGGAAGAAGGCTCCTGAGTTTTGCCAAGACCCTTCAGCAACTACTTCCCTTCCTCCNTAGCTGTTTCCACACAGCTCCTACCAGGTGAATTGATGGGATTTTCAGAGAGGAGGAAAAAGGAAGGGGAGGAGGGGGGAAACTTTTCCAATCCAGTACAAGAAGAGAAATTCCACTTTCTATGTCTTGCAGCATATCTACTTAGGGGTGAGTCTGATTATGATGCATCTTTCCTCCTTTAAATATTTATTTCAACCAGAGTAAATACATGTGTGTATAGGTACAGCTTTTCTGGAATGAGAGCCTTGATCTTGTTCAGTCTAAGCCTCTCTGTTAACTCATAACTGGTATAAACTCTATCTCTATGTGCTTCACTGCCCAGAACAAAAACAAACAAACAAACAAACAAACAAACAAACAAAAAACAAAAAACAAAACAAACAAAAAAAACCAACAAAAAACCACCAGCAGTGGATTTCTGGTGTAGGCAGAAACTTTCAGAATTTTTTTCTGCCACAGCAAAGAATTTCAGGGTTTTCCCAGAATGCATTTTATCTTAACTATTTTAATTTTTCAGCCAAATCTTGATCTGATTTTTAGATGAGTATTGTGAACTGTTCACAACCAGACAGCTGCCTTTCCCAAGAACTACCTGAGAAATCATTTACCCTGCTGTACTTCTACCACAGAATATCCCTGATACTTGTTCTATTCTGGATTTCTTCCACCATTGCCAAGAAGGCTTTGAATTCAGATGTTGCTCTCCAGCATGTGCTCCCAAATCTCATTTGCAAGAGAAAATCTGCTTCCCAAGTGCAAGCAAAGCCATGGAGACCTGTCCCTTAGCCCTAGAGTGAAGCTCTTTCTAAAAGCAGCATAAGATTTTCTTAGCACACAGTCTGGATGCCTGCCTGAAATTCCCTGACATTCCTAATGTGGTGCTGATAGCTGGATAGGTAGGGTGAGAGAGGAAACTCAAATAAAAAGGCTTTTTCTACCTCAAAATGCAAGGGAGACCAAGGAAGAGCACTTGAGAGCGCTTCATAGAATGAGCTGACCTGCCAGCAAGAGAGAAAATGGGAATGGTGTCAAGCAAACAATCCCAGTGCCTGCACACAGCCTTGTGGCTCTGGCTCTGGCTCTGACAGGGACCTGCAGCCTCTTTCCTGTGCTGACAAGGTTTTTGCAGTTTGTCATGACAGAACAGAGAGCACAAATTACACACGCACACACGCTGCACCCCCACTGATCTCCCTACAACAGCAACACTGAGAAAAGCAGACAGGAGGCTCCATTTAATTGCCACGGGACATGAATAAATGTCATTGGTTTCAGTGGGAGTTATTTGTATCCTGCAGTGGGAGAGCAGCACCCTGGTATGGCTGCTGCTCTCTGGCTCGTGGTAGCTGGGACTCTGCAGTCATAGCAGGGCTAATCCTGCTGGCCAATTTTTTCTCTGTTTTCATTGCTTTGTGCTCTGCTTTTATTGAACCTATCAGGGGCTATTAGAAAGAAACTTTCCCTCTGGCCTGTTATTCCATTATCATTCATTACATGGGTTTTTTTTCACTTCATCTGACACATTTGATGCCAGGCTCTGTCAGAAATGAGTCTCTGGACTGGGGGGACTCCAGGGGTTCAGGATGCACTGAGAGCTCAGAGCTGGAGGACGGGGAATGCTGCAGATGCAAATGAGATATGCACATTCAGCAGCATGAAATACTATTCCTGCATTTTGCTCACTCTCGTTGCTGTAGCTGACAGAGGAGATCTACGTGTGCCTCTGTGATCCCACAGCCTCAGAGGTTTCCAGCCGTTTCCACTTCACAGGGCTGTGTTCCCAGCTCTGTTTTCATCGATGTCCCAGCATGCAGGCATGTGCTAATCAGTTTTAGCAGGCCCATCATTTGATTGACTTCAAAGCTGAGAACCCAGTTTCTGCCTATCTTAAAAGATAAGAAAAGCCAGCAGGACAAGGGTTGTTTTTCTTGCCTTTAGTTTATATCTCTGCTTTTTGGGTGGGTCAGAGATAAAAGGTGATCTGTTTCGTGCAACATTTGTTTGATTTCTTTCAGCTATTGTTGGATTAGCTCCTCACATCTTTGTCCAGAAAATGCATTTTCATCACCTTGTAACAAAACCTCCTTCTCTGGTGTCACACATTCGGACTGAAGAAGTGTTGCCTTTGCTTTTTTGAGTGCCTAAGGTTAAACAACTACAGTGATCTGCCATGGAATTCACTCTCTCCAAAGGGCACCAAAACTACAAGGTTCTGTCCAGAAAGTAAAATCTCCAGAACAATATCCACAGCCAAAAACTCCTGTGCAATAGGCTCTTTCCATGGCAACATCTTACAGATGGCTGAATTTCAGCAGTTATCTGAGCTGACACATTCATTATTCTGCACTGGAAGAACAGGCTTCTTAGGCATGAAATGGTCATAAAGATGAACATAAGTAATGTTCTGAAATCAGAAATGGGAAATTTAAACAACTGTCTTTTTACCCATCATGAACTCAAAGGTGTGGGTTTTCCAAGGAGCAGTGATTTCTTTTTATGGCAAATTATTTATTCCAGGACTATTTTCTTCCCTTCCTCTTTGTGACCTGATTACAAATATTTCTTATTTATTCATTATCCGTGCATTAGGTAAATAATTTTCACATTTGATTTTGTGTGCAAACCAGTTTGCACATAACTTTTTGCAAGTCTTTTGCAGAAATCTGAGATTTCTGATCAGTGTTGCAGGGTTTACTTTGGAGGGGGGGATGCTTTTTTATGCCTCCTGACTGAATGACTGCTGCTACCAACTCAGCCAGCTGGAACTGTGGTCAGGAAAGTAGTGCCTATCCTTTTTTAACCAAAGCACTCCATCCACAGAGCATGCCCTCCAACAACTGAGCTTCAACTAGTCTCAGGATGGGTTCAAGAACCATAGATTTGCCTCACAGCTTTGTTTATTATGCATTGAAGGCCTTTAAGTGATGGATATTGTCCCTGTTCTTGTATCTCTTTTGCTTTTGGGATTTTCAAAGGGAAGAAACCAACTTAAACGAAAAGACATCCTTTTTTCCAAACAGGATGCTGTCTTGGGTTGGGGTTGTGTATTCTATTGCCATCTGTCAGAAGTGGAGCAGTTATCTTCTGTTAATTGGGTCACCTGTTAAAACCAGGTACAGCAGTTTTCTTTTCCACAACCAATCCTCCCTCAGGGAAATATCTCCTGTTAATGGGCCATTGAGCATCCCTGCATGACTGATAAAATTACATCATCCCATTGGGAGATGCTCCGCCCTGGGGCAGGAGCCAAGCATTTCTACCCAGATATAATCTGAAATTTAGAACAACACAGACAGCCTTTTCCACTGGATTCCCAGAGGAGCAGCTTTCTTCTCCACTGCATTCCCAGAGGAAGACCAGGCCCATCTACACCACCACTGGACCTTCAGAGGAAAACTACACCCTTCTACAGGATCACTGCTACAACAGAACCACATCTGCCACTCCAGGAGGATTGCAGCCACCATTTAATTGGACTGCTGCCAACACCCTGACCAACAGTGTCAGGTGGTATTCTGACTCTGTCGGTGGTTTCTTTCTTGTACTATTGCATTTGTATTTCTAATTTTCCTAGTAAAGAACTGTTATTTCTATTCCCATGTCTTTGCCCAAGGGCCCCTTAATTTCAAAATTATAATAATTTGGAGGAAGGGGGTTTACATTTTCCATTTCAAGGGAGGATTCTGCCTTCCTTAGCAGACATGTGTCTTTTCAAACCAAGACAGATGCAGAAAAAGATAGAAAACTAGAAAAATGTTCTTTGTAAAACATAAGATTTGCTTTGCATGGAGTAATGTTCTCTACACACACTGCCCATGCCTGTGCTGGAAAGGGAAAGGTGAGACCAGTAGGTGATTGCAGGTTAAGCACCAGAGTGGGAAACAAATTCAAATGTGGCTCAGAGTTGCATAGGTATGAAGAAATATGTAGGAATTTTTGGTGCTAGTGGCTCACATTTGTGGAGCTCAGTTTTTTGGGGGGGTTGGGGGTTCAAAGGAATTACACCACTTTTTTCCTCCTGAAATGGTGCTAGTGTTTCTAACTCGGAGTGATCCTGAAAAAAGAAAGAGCTGTGAAAGGAAGATACCCCAAATCTTCCCAAGAATGTAAAACAAAAAAAAATTCTTGTATGTATTTTCTTCTCTTCCCCCCTCCACTCCCTCCATGCTCTCAGCATTCACACCTATATCCCCACTTTTGGGGAACTTGCTTTCTGCCAGGCTGCTCTGTTTAAAGGTTTCTGTAGCTTAACAGTTTTTAAGATTTGAGTCATATGCTCGGTGACATCTTCCCTTCCCCCATGCCTCATCTAAAGGTTTCTGGATGCCAATCCACTGGATGTTTCCAATCTAGAGCACAGCACAGGCATTGTGTGAATTACATACGTCAAACACTGAAGTTCAAGAGAGCCATGGTGTTTGCTGAATGGTTGGAGTTCAGGGGTTATTTGACAAGAAACATCTTGATGAAGGACCTCTCCTTTCTGCAGCCTGCTGTTTTGTGTCTGCTCTTGGAGATGAACAGCAATCCCCTCAGCCCAGACAGGGCCCCTCTGTCCGACCACTGAACCAAGATACATGCTTGTTTCCAGTTGCTTTGGCTAGACAAGAAACAGCAGAGTTAATGGGCAGAAGGGGATATTAATTTGCATTTGAATACAGCCCAACACAGTTACTCAATGTTACTGCTGGGTAACGAGAAAATTAAGCTGAAAGGGAGTTAGCATATGGAAAAGAAATGTAGCTGATGCTGAGAAGACAGACTGCAGTTGCAGTGAATTAGTGGCCACAGCTGTTAAGCAGGATGCCATGCTGCTCTCAGGGCAGTAGCAAAAGTCGATATTACATTTTATACACAGTGTGACACAGTGTGGAGTGGCTGGAGAAATAAAATCAACCAACAGGAAAAAAAAATGTGTATGTGTGTGGGAAGTGATGTAGTTGCAATATTAAAAGTCCAGTGATGTAAAACCACAGAGGCAAAGGAATGCAAGGGGAGGTATCCTGCCCTCTTAAAAAACCAATAAAACCCATAAAAAAGTTTCCTTCCATTTACAGGGAGCCATGATTATTTTCCAGGAGTCTGGCTAATCACAGCAATTCTCCCTGAGTCAGACAGAGCCCAGAGCCAGATCTTTATACGCATTTCTGTGTGTTAGTATCGTTGAGAGCAATATGTGGTTACTCTCTCAGAGCTATTGCTTTTTTTATTCCTTCTTTTCTCAGGATCTGGGTTTCCTTTCCTGGCTGAGGACCTGACTGAAGTGACTTTGTGAACTACCTGTTGTCCCAGGGAAATCGGGATGGATTGGGACTGGAAAAGTTCATACAAGCAGCTCTCTTTCAGCTCTGGGTCTTTCATTTCATTAAGCCCTGATTTGGACTACAGCATTCATTGCCATGATCCCATGGACACACAGCAGAGTAATGTGGAAAGCCACAATGTCCCCCCTCGATTTTTTTTTTTTTTTAATAAGTGAAGACTCTTGAATAAGCTTTAAACACATACAAAGCCATGATCACACATCCTCACCCCTTTTCTTACATGACAAACTCTAGTCAGAGTATTGCTTTTCCAAACTGGCTAACATTGGTATCATCAGCAAGCCAAACTTTATTAATGGCACTGTGACCCCACAGTGCTCAATACAGTACTCACCTAAAACTTTGCGTACCCTTTCAATTTCGACATGTGTTCCAGAAAAATATAAATATATGGAGACATTTGAATAATTTTTTTTCCCAAAGAAATCCCTAGGGTTTAGTTCCACATCTGCCAGCAGAACTGGTGTGTGGCTAAACACATTGCATGGATTTGAACTTCTCAAGTGTGACTGTAAAAGGATATTGCCTGTGCTCCTTATTGGTTATATCAGATGAGTTCCACTTCAGTCCTTTGCTTGCTTTGCTGATCTCATTAGAAATAATTAAAGTTTTTTATCAGGTTCACATCTAGTTGCTTTGTTTATCTGGGGCTTTTTCAGTGTGTTTTTATTTTATTTTATTTTTTTAACAGATCATTTCCTTCTGAAGCCTTGCCACACTGCCCTTCACCCAGTGTTATTATTACTGAATTCTTTCTGAGGGTTCACTACGTCCCTCATAAACCATTACATTTCCATTTAACAAATTTAATAGCAGGATCTGGTTTCAATCCTCCCTACACAGAAAAGCCACTTCAGCTTTTCAATCGCATGAGGAGCTTGATGGAATGTGCCTGGTGCTCTGAGCAGCTCCCAGCCCTTAAAGCTTCTCCTTGCTGGGGCCAGCTGGGATGCCTGGGGCTGCACATTGCAGGATCTGGGCCTTCCTCACCTCTGCTGCTGAAGAAATAAATGGAAGGAAAAAAGAAGAAAGGCAAAGAAATAAGCTGGGGTTTTTTTCATCAGTCTAAATAAAGGGAGAAAAAAATCAGGTTCCGAGCTGAAAAACCATGAAAATTCTGAAAACATTGAAAATGTCAAAGGGGATGGATTTTGAATAATTGCAGTGCATGAATTAAGACATGTTTATATACAAAGCCATCACTGTCATAGTACATTGAACATTCCACCCTGCCCATATACCCTCAGAGAGGAAGATATACCAACCATCACCATATAGACACAGAGCAGCAACAATTCTCAGGAGCATTTCACATCTTATTCGTGGACTCTAGGTGTAAGAACATGCTACATCGAGGTGAGGAGGAAGAATTCAGCACTGAAGCTTGTCCTTAGTGAACATGCCTCCCATGTCAGGCACCCAGCCATCACTCACTGCAGGGGATCACCAATCATGCCTTAGCAAAGACTGAAAGTGCAGACTTACAGGAATATGCTGATGGCTGGCTGAAATATATTGAATAATTTGCTTACCCTACAATCAATCATATTTTCAGGTGGATGTTCCTTTAAAGGCAGCTGATACCTGCATGTAGGCATGCACATAGGTTTTGGGGTTGTTCTTGATTTGACCCAGTCAGTGCTTGGCCTTGACTTTAGCTGATCCCAGCACAGAAGCCCCTTGGGAACTCCTGAGGTCCCCAGCTGAGCACCTCACCTGCTTTGCCCCCTGGGAGTTAGGGAATTGTGTTCTCTCTATTTGTCCCTGTTTCTCCCAGGATCTCATCTTTCTCCTCTCATACCCTGCCTTTTGCAACCCAGGTAAGGCTTGGTGAGAGTATCCCAGGCCCAGGTCAAGGGTTTGTGGCCACCTTCACAGCACTCTGCAGCACGGCTCTGCAGTGATGACCATCTCCCTCTGGCAGTCTCAGCTTGGACAGACGCCTGATTCAAATCCATTAAAGCCACTCTAAGATCCTCTTTGATTTCAAAGAGCTTTGGATTTAGGCTTCTTTCCCATCCACCAGGAGTCCCTTCCAAATCAGCTCCAAGGCACATCAGCTGGATGCTGTGCAAAGGGTTTTCTAGTGTCAGTTTGAGCTCTGTAGGTATTAAAGAGCAAAACATCCTACTTGATTTTCAATCAGTCACATTCTACCAGCAGTTGTATTTTGAAAGAGAGGAGCAGGGAAAGGGGAGGTAATCCCTCACATAAGTATATGCAGTATGCACCAGTAGAACATAAGGACACCATAATGATATCTTATTAAAACAATCATTGTAATGAGAATTGATTATTTATTTGTTACCCATTATGCTTTCCCAGAGAGTAGTTTATGGATATGATTTTCAATTTTCTTTGAACCAGATGTATCCCTAACTGCAGTCGTATTTATAGCTCCCAGATGTTGCCACTTTCAAGCCACCAGAGCAGAAGGGAACACCAGGAAGAAAGAGAGGGATGAAAACTGGTCAAGATTACAGGTGTGGTGTCCATGAGCAGGACCAGAGCTCACCTGCATGTGCAGATGTTAGTCTTCCTAAGGATATACTGACATCTCCATCCTGTGCCACTGCAGGTGACATGGAGGAGCAGGAAGAGGGACGCCCCTGACCTGGTAAGTTTTCTCATTGTACATCAGCATCATAGAGCTGCCTTTGAAGCTCCAGTCTTATCCAGGATTTAAGAGAATTGTTGGGGTTAGCAGAAAGGAATAACTTCATATACTACACTTAAAACTACTGCTCACATCTTTGGTCTTTATCTCAGAGTCTGGATACAAACAACTGGGAAGCTCACCTGGCTTGGTTGCAGTAGAAATAGATTAATAACTTTCTGAAAGCTCAGCTCTTCTGTAAACAACAGAAACAACAAAGACTTGATCCCAAGAGATGTCCCATCCCCTAACACATAGGCAGCTCAGCAATCACAGCCTGGCTGACACCACTGTGCCAGGCAAATCAGATCTTCACATACTCTTTCCTAAATTCCTTAGAGAAGAACAAAATTATAGAGGATTTCAGGAAGAAAATGCACCTTTCAAGACCATCCTAAGTCCAGAGAATCTGCATCTTTGTCTTTCCATGACTGCAGGCTGAAGCAATATGAAGCAAGAGAACTGTTAAATTTGCACATTCTGTTTCAATGCACACATGCACATATCTCACATGCAGCCCCCAGGGTGGTTGGCGTTGTGACATGGAAACACTTAACCAGAAGAGCTGTCCCTCATCAGCATCAGATTCCTGCCAGCAGGTAACAGATGTCTTTTGCCACTAGAAAGGGCAGGGTGAGCACTGCCATTATTCCCAGCTCTGGACCAGGTAGCAGCTGCCTGTCTCATTCTTCCCAGGGCAGCTTGCACAGGCACTGTCAAAAGGTGTGATTCAAGCCTGCACGGATCCCCACAGCCAGATGAAGCCCTGCATGAACCCATCAGATGGCAGAGCTCAGAGCTGCTCCCTCCTGCTGCCTCAAAGCCTGGCTCACTCTGGAAGCGAGCACCCGCAGTCAGGCTTTGTGTGCACAGCCTGATTCGCCTGCTTTGTCTTGCAGCGGTCGGAACAGCTGTGTTCAATCAGATCTGACTGCGAGGTGAACTCCTGAGCACACAAATGCCAGTGATGATCTGTGCAATTTCATCATCCAGTAATTGGCAGCCATACTGCCTAAGGGGCTCTGAGCTCCTGACCAGCACTGGCACTTTCCTGAGCTCCACTCCCCTAAGTGACACGTGCACGTACAAGAGCTGAGCAACAAAAAACACCCCTCAGTGTCATGGGTTAAGCCCAGCCAGCAGCTCACTCATTCCCTCCAGGTGGGATGTCGGAGAGAATCGGAAGAGTGAGAAAACTTGTGGGTTGAGATAAAGACAGTTCAAGAGGTAAAACATAAGCTGCACATGCAGGCAGAACAAAACAAGGAATTTATTCACCGCTTCGCCTGGGCAGGCAGGTGTTCAGCCATCCCAGGATAGCAGGGCTCCATCACACCTTGCTGGAGAAGACAAACACTATCACTTTGAACATCCCTCCCTTTCTTTTCCTTTCCCAGTGCTATGTGCTGAGCATGATGCCATATGTTGTGGGATATCCCCTGGGTCAGCTGAGGTCAGCTGTCCCTTCTGAGTCCCCTCCCAACTCCTTGTGCACCCCCAGCCTCCTCGCTGGTGGGGTGGGCTGAGGAACAGAAAAGGCCTTGGTTCTGTCTAATCTCTGCTCTGCAGTCAAAAATCCATGACTCTATTTTGGTTATGCATCTGAAGCACAGCTCTACACTAGCTACTATGAAGAAAATCAGCCTTATCCCAACCAAATCCCATCCACTCATGTACAAGAACTGGGTATGAAAACCTGGTCAAGGCTGGCCCAAATGAGAGAGATTCTGTTTTACCAGGTTATTCTAATTCCGAATGAGCTTTGCAGAGATGAAAATATGTCTTGCCCAAGGCCAGGTCAACCCTCTGCTGGCCATTTTTCACCAGCCATGCTGGGGCCGTAGGTCCCCCACTGTCCTGGTTCCCAAGCCATTCTGAGAGTGTGGCAATGAAAGAGGAGGCCAACTGAGGTCCAGATTCTAAATTTTTGTGTAAATTCAGGGTAAATCCTAAATCACAAGAAAGCTTTCAGCTTAGGCTGACAGTATACTAAAAATTTTAATGTAATTATTTAATGTTGTGAGCAATTTATGAGATAAAACAAGAATTGGAGAAAGTTTTTTTTTTCCATGAAGGTGGCCCCAGCTGCTGTCCACTCATGACCATACCACAGGCTTTTTCCATTACACCTTCTTTACTCACTGCAGCTGTATCCAGGTTTGCACAAGCTCAGCAAAGCCTTTGGCACAGCTGCTGCCCTTGCTGTTCTGACAGGTGACCCAGCATTTTTATTTCCTATAACCAAGATGACCCTGAAAGTGGCCTATAGTCGATTCACAGCCTTGTGATGCCTTTCCAAGGTGCTTGCAGCCACATGAATCTCAACATTCTGGCGTGCCTACAGCCTTGCTTGAAACTGCAAGCCCTCCTTAATTCTGACTGCACAGGACTATGTACCTGAGCCCTGGCAGGACTTGGAGACAGGGTGGTGATAAAATGTGCTGTTGCACTGATATGGTTTTCCTTTTCTTCCTGGTGGTAAAAGTAATTACATTTGGACCCCTCTTCTCTATGTCTCTGTGTTAACTGTTGCTGAGACAGAAAGGGTGGGGAGGTTTCAAAGGGCGATTCTTCTCTTGCTTTCACTTGCAGTGTGAAGAGCTCTGCAAATCCTGCCACAAGCACTGCTCGTGCACCTCAGCTCTTCCTGTGCTTCCTACTGGAAGGCAGAGGAAGCAAGTGTTTAAATCAGGTGCACTCTCCTGCCAGGGTTTGAGCCAGCCCTGGCTCAAGGTCTGTTAGACCTGTTACTGTCAGCCTCGTTCCGCTTAAAAATTCAAGCCCATGTTAAAAATAGAGGTCCTTTTATACTATGTGGTGCCCATGCACTTGATGTGTGGAACATGTCCTCATGTGAACCCAGTGGCTATTCAAACCTGCAGAGTTTTGTTCATTGTGTTCATCCGAGAGAGCTACAAGAGCCAGTCCCTGGCTCCCGCCTGCACTGCTTGCTGCCCTTCCCGAGAACTCATTAGGCAGTGGAATTGTACATAGGACCTGAGCAAAAGCCCAGTGGAGCCAGTGAATGATTTTCTATTGATCCAAGCCCTTGAACTGAAGCAGCACAGGCGAAGCAAATTGGGCAAAACTTCTGCTTTCAATCCATCAGAACAATATTTGAATTTCCTTATGTTGCTGCTTTTATTTTCTTTTGTATTTTTTTTTTTTTTTTTTTTTACTCTGAACTATTTGGTTCAGACAGCTTTCCCCTCTATATATCTCCTTGTATTTCTAAATACAGTTACTAGTAGGGGGGAGATGAGCAAGAGGCAGAAATCAAGACAAAACTATGGTAAATGGAACTTTGTTTAACACACCAACAGGAAAAAGGAATGAACCACAAACTATTGTAAGAATAATTACAGTATTAAAACAGTAACAACAAGAAATCGTAATATATCATGGCTTTGCTATTATAGCATTCTTTATCTGATGAGTTCCTTGTGCTTTGAGTTAATTAAATCTTTCTCACTCACATGGCCTACAGAAGGCAGAAATCTTCAGCAAGACTGTCAAATGGCTACATTAGCTGGGAGTGCAAAGCACACTTCCTCAGGAAATGAGCACTTTTCTTTGGAAAAATCATGTTTGCTACATCTGCTCTGGCAAAGCTCCTCCCCATTGAAAGAGAAGAACAGCTGAGGAACTGAAAGCTTAATTTACCTGAGTTAAGACAGGGAAATTTAGAGCAAAAGAACCTGAATTTCTAAAAAAGCAGATGTTAAAATCTGGGGGGAAAAACACAGCTGGAAAAGAAGGAAAAGCAAATGTTACACGGATGCTGCATCAACTGCAACATCATCTTGCTTTTTTGTCCCATTTGCCTGCTGTTCCCCTTGCTTGATTTGTTGAACCAGTGACAAGAGACTCTCCACCCTGGAAACAAACTTGTTTTAAAAGAGGAATAAAAAGTGCTTGTGTCTCCTATGGACAACTTACACTGGGAACACCAGCAATGGACTGGGAAATGAATGATTCTCTAGGTGTATGCCAGCTGTCGAGCTTACACTAAACAATGTTCTTAATTAGTGATAATGGGTTGTCAAGCTCTTGGAAGTGCATAACCAGTTTATTTTCTTTTTTTTATAATTATGATCACTTAAAGACAATAGCGTTTTACAAATGATGAGTAACAAGGACAAAGCAAATGTCAATTAGAAAATATGGCTCTAATCAACTCAACTCGCCTTAAAGCACGAATCGCTGTAAATGCATTTGTTGTTCAAATGGTAAAAACAGAGCTAGGAAAAGGCAGGCAACTGTGCTGTGAAAAGAAAAAGCAGAGCTATTCTGCTTCCCATGCTGAAAGGACAACACAGAAATTAATGAGGAATTGTTGTGACACGTCACACAAAGGCACTGTCCTCATGGTGCTGCCCTTGGTAAGCAGAACCCACCTGCACTGTCAGAGCAGCCTTGTTTTGGGGAAGGGTATGTGTTCTGTGCATCTCTGTCACCACTTGCAAGGCACTTACAGTGACATCCAGTTGCTTTGATGAGGGTGGTTAGTGCCACTTTTATACAGTTCAGGATGTACCACTTAATTTTCAGGTGTCTGTTTTAGACTTTTTCAGCTATCCTAAATATTAACACAACACTGGCAGACATGACATAGGGCCCATGGAAAAACTGTGTCCTCCTGGAGAGGCAGCTGGAAGGCAGATGGGTTATGTGAAGGGAGCCAAACTGCATTAGAGGTCTGTGTTTAGACATCTGAACCAAGTAAGGAGAGATTTCAGGTCCTGTAAATCTTGTGCTGTCCTTGCAATATCACACCTTGCCCAGCTCAGTATGGACCTTCCCACCAGACATTCTCTGAAAGTTGCTAAACACAAAGGTATAAGGCAAGAAAGCTCTGAGCTCAAAATTATGTTCTATATTCAGAAATGTACTGGCATTTGAAATAGAATTACTTTCTCTGTGGAGAGTGTACATGTCAGATGAGGAAGCAAGTGGACACATTTAAGGGAGGTTGTGACATAGAGGAGGGCTTCCAAGAAGTTATATCTCTGAATTTTACAAACTTGAGCTTCTGTGTGATTGGTGACACTGAGGGAGCAGAGAGTCTCAGGTTTCAGGAGGAAACTCCATGATAAAAGTCCTTTTGTGGTGTCTCTTCAGCTTCTCTTACATTGTTGGCACTCATGAAGATTGGAGTTTTTCAGATTATTTTTTGTGGGGTACTTATATATATATATATATATATACACACATATACATATATATACATATATATATATGTAATTTTTGCCCCTAGCTTTAAGGACACAGTAGAAAACTGTTCCCCTGGAGCACAAAGTAACCATTATCCAAACACTGTTAAATGGAACAGATCAATCTGCAAAGTGAGGAGGGAGATGTCTCCCATTCATCATGATGACACTGCTGAAGGCCAGGATACGAAGGTTTGAATTTGTCTGCTCTGACAGCACTCATTCAGCCAGCAAATCTCTGCCACGTTACACACGGCTCTGAAAGGTAACTGGTAGCATATACATGACTTGGAGATACACAGACTCAAGCAAACACAATGAAAAATTATCAGCATAATCTGGAAAGCAGGGGACAGTGAAGGATATGAATTATTCGCCCTTCAGAATATGGGTGCTCAAAACTGTTATTTGTGCTGCTCTAACCAACTCAGAAAGCAGAGCATACAAATCTATCCATTATTATCTTATCTTTGTGGTTTCAGGGTGGATTTTACCAGGAACCAGAGATGAGTGGTTTCCTCCCTTCCTAAGCAGCAGTTTCAGTATTTGCAACTGTGAAGGATTAAAACTAGTATTAGGCAACCCCAAAAAATTCATTTCTTTGAAAAATATCACAAGATAAAAAGAAAGTAATTTCTCTTGGTAGCCCTACCTTTTTTACTTCTTAATCCTTTTTACCATGGCATGACTGAGTACTTCCATCATTGACCATGGCATAATGTACTTTTAAATACATTAACTTAGGTACTAATAACAACCTGGCTGCAGTAGCTTGGATTTGGCACTGGCAGAAAATCCTATTTGAAAGGCCTGGTAAATTCAGTCAGGGCCTGAGCTCTGTGCTGGCCGACCCAGGTCACTGTCACTGCAACCTGGAGAGCTGAGGACAGCTCTGGCTTCAATTGGCTTGACGTCATGACCAGACTGACAGGGTGGGTGTACAGCTTCAGCATGAAAAGTCATTCTTTAACCTATATAAACATAGATTTAATTGGTTGGTAACACTCTCCAGGTGTCCCATGGGAAACTGCAGATAAATTACTGAATTTAGTGACAAGATGACCTCTGGGAATGGTAATTTATATTACACAGAGGTTTGGAGGCTCAGTACTGCCCAGTGTGCTGTCAGCTTTGGCTGTAGATCAGCGTAGATCACTGGCAGCTCACAGACTTTGAAATGAGAGTGGAAGATAAACCAGTCATGAGCATCTTGTCTGGTGCACCTTTGCATCGTCTCCTCGTGTGCCTGGATGTATTACCCATGTTTACAGGGCATGTTTACATTGGAGAGCTCCTTGCAGACATTCCCAAGATCACCACACCCAAGCTGTTGCTGAAGCAGGACACTTCATAATCACCTCGGCAGATCCCTACCGCAACAAATTAGACCAGCTGAGAGGCAGCTGATTATGAGCCTGAGAGCACTTGGAGGTTACACCACTCTCCACATGACAGCTGGAGTCTGCACTGGGGGTGTGTGCCCCAGCCCCTTGGTGCTGTCTCTCTCCCCATTGAAGTCTTTTGTGCAGCTCCAAGCAAAAATCCGGTATGATGACCAGGGAGTCTAATAGAATCATAGAATCATTTAGGCTGGAAAAGATCTTTGAGATCATTGAGTCCAACCCTAAAATAACTTTCAGGAAACTACAGAATCAGGGAGGGAATAAGTTGGTCCAGAAAGAGCTTTGTGCACTGGTTGCTCACACCCAGACCAGGCCAGAGGAGCTCAAGCATCAAGACCTTCTCTGATGCTGACACTCAGTTTTCTCTTATGTGTGAATGTATGTTGATAGCTGGCATATACACATTCCAACTAGCATTTCAACTAGACTTGGAAATCTCTCACATTCAAGTGGTGGGTTACAACATGCCCATGTTTTCCAAAACCTTCACGACAAAGTGTAAAATATCCTTCAAGCAAAGAGACATTGTCAAGTTGTCCCATTTTCACACTGGCCAGTGGCTAGCCATTGTAGCCGTGTACCTTTTATATGGAAAAATAAAGTTTGAATCATGCCTTTTAAGGCATTTTTCTAGCTGAAACATGCCCCCAGGCTGCACAGTACCCAAAGCAGGGCAGGGACTGAAGCACACATTTTAGCTCTATGTGTTGCTACAGAGTGAAAATGAAAAAATTTAACAGTTACAGATATTCTGGCTGCAAAGATTAATCTGAGGTCAGTTTCTGCCCCTAAAATGCCCTGCAGCTCTATTGTGTTTTGCTGTAATTGCTCAAATGTAATTGAGAATGAGAGTAGGACCTTCAACCCTTTTTTATTTTTTTTCAGTTTTTCACTGTAAAGACAAGGAAAATTCATGTGAAAAAATTTGAATATAAATGGAAGAAATGGCCATCTTTTTCAGCATTGCACTTTATAGTTTAGTTATTATAGTTATTAATATATTACAGTTATATATATTAATAATAAATTATTATATTATTATATCATAGTTATTGTAACAAAGTAATGTTGTAACATGGGAATTGCTGTGACTTATATATGGTTTCATAAAAGTGACAGAAAGTTGAGGATTGGGCTGTCTCTTAAACAAATAAGAAATTTAACTGCCTCAGTAACATTTGGAAATTTGAGATAAAGTCAAAGTCCCATATCTTATATTAACAAATTACTGTCTCCTAACACAGGCTTGCATAGCCTTTTGTACAATTAGTGACAAATCTGGGGCCTGTGACGTATTTAGTGCATGGAAAATAGAACTAGTCTGTATGATGGATGATGACTGGGTAATGATTGTAAGTAATGGTCTATTTGTACCTCTGAACAAAGCAGAGAAAGCAATTAGCCCTTCCCATAAGCGCTCCATCACTGACAGGCTGTCATGCTTCCCCAGCTTCCCTGGGACAGAGGAGTGGAGAGGAGAAAAGGAGGTGCTGGGAAAATGACAGGAGGTACAAAGGAAGGAGAGCAGAGTAAGTTGCTCCTGCAACCCAGTCTGGGTGACTTGGGTGCCCTTCTTTTTGTGTCTCAGTGGAGCCTTTTTCCCATCCAGGTTCATCACTGGACATGCTGTTCATCCACTGGTCCCTTCCCCGGCTCTTTGGCAGTCAGAATATCTGATCCACGTGTCTCACCCTAGACAATCTCATCCCAGCACTTCTTTCTCCCTCCTGGCCCTTGTGCACTTGCTCATGCCCTGCATCATAGATAATTGTGTGGAAAAAGCAGCTCAGTGCTGAGGAGCCAGCCTTTTCTTCCCTCCACCCCTCCCAAAAAAAGAAAAAAATAAATACAGGGGAAAAAAAGTTGAAATAGGGAAAAAAAAAAAACTTTGTTATGGTAAAAGACAGATCAACCCTGCACATTTGAGTAGACTGTGCAAAACTTTTCTAGAAAGTAGAAAATGTTCAAAGGGAAGGAAAACTTGATTTGAGGAAATGAACAGCAGCTAAGGAGATTAGTGTTCATCAAACTGCAAGGGTAGAAGAAACAGTGAAGGGGGAATGAGAAAAACAAGCTTCACTTCTGTTAAAATATAAAAGGTTTAATAAGAATAAAGACAATAGGAGACAGACATAAAGCAAATGGTTAATACAGCCGGGTGCCTTGGCATTCAGCCACTTTAACTCTGAGAAGCATTTTCTTATATACATTTTTATTAATGTCCCCCCCTTCTTTTATCTTGTAAATCAGTATTTTTTTTATCTTCTTCTTTAAGTCTGCATCTTCTCATGTTGCTAGTCTGTGCATTCTTCTGATCAATAATTCTTTTCTCTTGTATTCAACTGTCATTTCTTATCTGGACAGATGGATCTCTTGTTTATTTTGTACTTCTCTGAGTTAGCAAAAGTTTTTCTTCACACCCTGCTATTTTGGTTTGTGTTACTGTTATCACATGGATAAGTCAGGAAAAAGATAAGTTTATATATTTTAGTCACACAAAGGGCCTACATGGTTAGCAATACATACTTAACTTATGAGATTACAAGCAACTAAAGTCATAATTTAGACTAGATTTAAATACTTATCAATAACATACAAATGCGAAAACCAACCTTATTATATGTGTTTATAACAGAGAACTATGGAATATCTATAGAATTATGAGTCCCAGTGAGTTGGTGATGAGAGAAAAATTATTTGCAGTCCCTGCCAGTTGACAGCTAGGGGCTATCAAATAAATCAGCTGGCAAGTCCACACCAAAGCAATCAAAGCAAGATATTTCTTCAGACAATGTACTCATCTGGGAAACTCCCCACTCCTGCCATCTCCCTGTCTAACTTTCCTTTTTCATTCTCCCCTGCAGTTCAGGCAATATTATTTTCTCTTTCAACTCCATACCTCTACACACCTCAGAAATCCTCTCCACAGTATTGTCCTCATGCACATCCATTGGAGCTCCCAAGATCACCACTGCAGGCAGCTGGCTTTTACTCTCCTACTAATTGGCACTAGTAATAAGGCAGATCCATGAAAGATCTCCCTTCCATCCTGAAAGCCAAATCCATGAGCTGTGTCATTCCCTATACATTGTAAATCCAGAACATACTGACCTGCAGACAGCAGCTGACACGGAATTCATATCAGTTTTCCCCTTCTGCTCAGCTTGGAAGGGGAAGTTGCAGACTTGTTGATGTGAGTTTCCCTCTGAACTGAGATTTCCTGCAGATCAGGAAGTGCCAGACCAGGATTCAGGTATTTCAAGTATCTTGTCTGTCATCCTGCTCTGTTGTCTCCAAGTATATCAGCAACTTTCTCAGGGTCACTGGAATGTCATCACAGCCCATTAATTCTGCAAATGTGCTCATCCCCCTCAGTATACAAAGGGACAGAAACTCCAGGGGCAGTTTCTGGCAGTTTTTCCTGCTGGAAGTGGAGAAGGCACAGAGTGAGACGGGCACAGGAATGTACCAGAGGCATTTGTGGATATTCACACTCCTGTTCCTCAAAACAGCATGAAAAACAACCTTCTTTAATCTTTAGTAAAGAGCAAACTGGGTGAGGACTTCACAGGGAAATGCAAAATACTGAAGGATATAATGAAAACAATGATACATTTAACCCCAGGTCAAACAAAAGAGAGAAAGAATGAGCTAAAGATAAGAAAGCTGCAGGCAGGAGGGAGTGAGGGGTAAGCAGAAGGCCAGGGGAAACAAACAAGATAAATACTTTCTTTGTTCTTGAGCTTTAATTTCTGTATGCTTAGTTGAACTTTTCTGCGAAGGTTGTTGTGTCTGGTTTAGATTTGGGTGGGTTTTGGTGTGTTTTTGTTTCTTTCAATAAATAACGACGCTTCTATAAAGTGGTTGGTGAACAGGGGAGGTTTTTTTGAGTGTATCTAATACTTATTTGAATAGGGGAATTGAATTTATATACAATAAACAACATGTTACGTAAAGCTGCTGTGGATTACAGCAATTTAGCATGATCTCACTAGAGAAATGGCTACTCAACTCCTTCAGATGCTTTAACATCTGTGAATAGGATGTTTTAAAATGCTACTTTTTGTCAGTCAAAACATTTTCAATTCTGAGATTATCCCACCTGCCACACAATGGATTTCCCTGCCCTTTCAGCAGTGTGATATCTATTAAGTTTTATTTAAAGGAATGGAAAGACTCAAAAAATAGTTTCATTATAATAATTTATGAATCATCAGGTTGATTTTCCTCCCTAGCACAGTGAAAGAATTAGTTATCGCTAAATCTGCCTGCAAGAATACCTGTGAAATTGTGACGCCTTCTTGGTGGCTGCAGGGTCAGCAGCTGGAGGTGGCATTGACACAGGACCTGGGTGACTCAGTTGGGTTGGGCCAGGGATGTGTCATGGTTTGACGCTGGCCCAATGCCAGTGCCCCCATGAAAATATATTTTCTTCAACTAACTACTGTGACATGCGACCAGGAACAGAGCAGGGCAGGCTTAAACTTAGAAATAGAGAAATAAAACTTTATTAAACTACAAACTAAAATCAAAAACACACAGGAAACAGAATGAAAACCTTCCAAACATTCTTCCTCCTCCAACCCAATTTCCACCAAACCACAGTGAGTCAAAAATCTTGGAGTCCTGATCAAGTTACCAACACTCCGATAATCAATTCTCAGTCCATCAGGGGAGAGAGGAGTCTCTCTTGTACCACAGTCCTCCTCACAAAACACAGTTGAAACCTCCCATGTTTCCTTGTCACACATGGCACCACCTGGAGAAAATCTGCCATCGTGACATCTTCCTTCTATGTACAGTGCTCTCACCACTGTCCATGGACCGAAACTGCTCATAGGATTCTTCAAGGATGCTTTGACAAGTGCCAAAAACCAACTGTGTCTCATTTTTGGGACAACAGTCCCCCCCATTTTCTCATCCCCTGGGGCCAAGGGTTTTCTCAAGAACAGAGCTCTTCTCCCTGAAGACAGAGGCACCACCACACCCTCTTCATCTTCCTCTGTTCACTCCGCTCCTTTATATGGTGTCATTACTGCAGGTCACTCTCTTGGCTCAGGCCATCACATCCACTTAAATGCAGTTTCATGTATTACAGGTAACTTGGTTCAGTCTATGGCTATACAAGAAAAGTCCAGCCAAAAGCCACTCCATCATCTCCTCTTCACTTCGGCTTCTCTCCATCTTCCTCTTAACATCTCAGGTCCCAGACTGTCTCTCTTCTCTCTCCAACCACCAGCCAGGAGGACTAATGTTTCACAAAGTTTCCTTCACCCAGGAAAGGGTTAAAAGTCCGAGCTCCGCTGCCCTCAGGGCACTGAGATCTCACGGTGGCGCTCCCACATGCTGGGCATCACCCCCCTGCCGCCTCCTCTGCCGGCACAGGCTCGCTCGCTCTCTCCCTCTCTCTCTCTCTCTCTCTCTCTCTCTCTTCCTCTGGCGGGGTGGGGGGAAACAAAAAAACTATCTCAGCCTCTCTCCACCCCTCCGTCCTGCAGGGGCTGGCCCGGTTCCATTCCCTTCCACCCTCTCCCTCTCTTCGGGTCTCCGGCCTACCTCAGCCTGGGCCTTCATGGCTCCCCCTCCCCCACGCGGCCTCTGGCTAGGCAGGGGAGGAGATGTGCACCTCTGCTGAGGGCTGGTACAAAAGAGAGTGAACTCTGGAAATTCTCTGCTTTTAACTCCGTGTGTCCTCAGAGGTGACTCACATCTTCAGTGGTCACACCAGGTGTCAATATTCAAATCCGACCACTGATTGGTTTGATTAAATCTTCCCAAAAAAACTCACTTCCTTTTAAACCAAGACGGATGGACTTGGCAGCAGCCACAGGTAGGAATGAGCTTGTTAAAAGGTGATGATTTGGAACAGAATCTGAGGGCTGGGCAGGAACTCGGAGTTC
This sequence comes from Promerops cafer, assembly GCA_013398275.1. NCBI lineage: Eukaryota > Metazoa > Chordata > Aves > Passeriformes > Nectariniidae > Promerops > Promerops cafer. Next base: position 175,930 of record VZSE01008843.1, read on the forward strand.
CCCTCTCAGGGAGAGACAAGGTGCTGGTGGCAGGATTGTTGTCTGCATATTGCTTCTGAGAGAGATTCTACTGCCTCCCTCAGAGCTTATGAAAACACTTAAACCTCTAATCTGAGAAAAAAAATCCACAATCCACCCATTGCCCCAGCCAGCCCACTTGCTTCCCACAACTGTGTCCTTGATCACCCTCACCATACTCAACTGGCTCAGTGCAGAAAGTACTGGGCAAAAATGCTTCGTAATCTGGTTTGCAGCAGTTCACTGAGGTAACGCTAATGGTCCCTCCTGGCCATTGTGTTTGTGATTCTTTGAACATTCACCCCTGCTGTCATGAGCAAACAAGTCTGGAAGAGATAGGGTTGGAAACCAGGAGATGCTCCATTCCATTCAACTCACAGACCATGAGGTCAGCCTTTTCTCACTGTCTATGTAATGGCAGAATCATATTTAATTTATTTTTCAGACTAGGAAGGGAAAGTCCTGCTGGAGTCTTTCATCAGTTTATTTTTCCTTTTAGCTTTGTCCAGCTCTTTATGCTCAAGCCTATTAGGTGATTCTAGTGAACTAAAGCCCAGTGAAGCTGAAATCCTTGTCTCAGAAAACTAAGTCTTTCAGTTGCCCTTTTTCCATTTTCAACAGCAATTAAAGGAAAAAATGTCCCCTTATTATATCCCATCACCTGCTGAATAATGAGTCAATATCCTGACTTACAGTGGGAGGCTTTTAAAAAATACTAAACTCATTATTCCCTGACCTAGTGATTTATATTGTGATCCTTCACGGGAAGAAAATGCACCAAGGTTGCAAAGTAGGAGAATAAAATCAAGAGCACGTTGTAAAAAATTGAGCAAATGGTATCCTAAATGATAAAAACTGCAGTCAGGAGGAAGGAAAATATCAGGGCTGTGTGAAATATGCCAATTTAAGTTTTCATTATTTTGATCAAAACCTATGAGCTTTTATTTGAGGTGGGTTTGCTTTCTCAGAGATCTCACTGAAGCCACAGCATCTGAGAGAGCCCAGGTACAGCTGAAAAGAGAAATGTCTGGTGATCTTCCCAGATGCATCTGTTTACTGCTGAGACTTATCAAACATTCTCAACAAGTCCTCAGATGCTCTTGATTGCACTTTCTGGAGCTGAATAACATCCAGTGGTTCTTTCTTCTAAAGGCTTCAGGTGACAAGCAGAGTCTCACTCATCCATCTGAAGGCATCTGCTTCAGACTGATCATTCATTCAAGCATGGCCTTTCTATCTACCACACATCCAGCAACACAGATTTTGGCAATCTTCCTCCAAGTTCTGCCCATGGTGGGTACCACTGAAGATCAGAGACAGGCAGTCTTTGAGGAAAATAAGTAGCCCAGCATTACTGTCCTCCTTTAACCTGCTCAGAGGGTGTGGACCTAGTACTGTACTCTCCAAACTGGAAACTCTTCAACGTTCTTGTGGTATAATGGTGAGTAACCAAAATGCCTGGATGCTCTTTACACGTCTGCCAAAGGGTGCTCAAAGAGGCAATTTACCCTTTCATAGCAGCAGGCTGACTACAGTCACAGTCAGCATTGCAAAAGGAAAGCTGTTCTAAGCAATGAAACACAGAATAGCTAACAGTGCCCAACAGTGCCCTTCTTTGCTGCATTTCACACAAACCAGGCTGATGGGACTTCAAAGACCTAAAAAAATGCCCTGAGGTGCAATGCATTTATCAGGTGTTTCACAGGATAAGTCTCTTCTCTCAACTCTTTGGAGTTTTCCTGGCATGAGATAATAATAGAACAAACCCCATCTTGCCTATGCATGTTCAGTTAAGATCAGCTAAATTAATTTCTCTTAGTTAAGATAGTTATTACTTTGCCATTTGCCTTTGGATTTTTACATCCTGTAAAACCCAACTGCAGCATGTAGTGCAGTTCTGTGCATACAAAAAAATACCAGTTGAAGTTTGCTGCTTAAAATAAGTAGGAAAATTCTGTGGAAATAAGTCTCACTTTTCCACAACAATTTATCCAACCTTACTGCTGTTAAATCTTAAGGGAAATATTTGTCTTCATTTTCAGCTTCTTTAAAAGGAAAGTTTTAGCTGTTTCCATTTTCATTCATTCTTAGTTAATCTAGTTTAAGGGAAATAGCAGAGCTCATTCTCAGGCTGAGACAAATCCAGGGAAGTACCTAACAGTGTGAAATGTCCTACTGACTTCCAGAGCGACTGAATGTTTCAGCTTGTGCATGCACTTAAGTGCATTGCTGCTGGGGAGCTTCTGATCTCTAAATCTGAAAATGTGACTACAGAATATATCCCAGGTGGGTGTCAACTTGGCTCCTGGGGAAGCAGGAGAAAGGAAAGTGGTGCATCATCTCAGGGGAATTGTGGGCACTCAGCTGCAGAGACCCAGACGCCAACAGAGGGGCTCTGAGAGGTGACTGCCATGGATGCATCTGTGACATCAGGAAATGCGAGTGCCCTACTCTGTGCCCTGCCTCCCCATGGGACACTGCAGCAGAGAGAGCAGAGGCTTAGGACTGCAAAGTCCAGAATATCTGTACAAAGCCAGAGTTACCAGAGGACTAAGATAATACACAGATCATGAGATGCAGACACGCAGCCTCTTCCCATGACCTTCCGCTGTGCGAGGGTGAGGCAGCACCAGTCCTGGGTATGGCAGAATACTCTGCAGCTCTTTGCAAAGGTGTGAGGCTGCCAGAGCCCCCTGGCAGGTGCCAGCAAAGGGAGCTGTGATGGTTGGGGGCTGCCACACAGACCTGCCTGGCTTCTCTGGGGCTTCTCTGGGGCTCAGGAGGTACAGTGCCCTTTTGTTATGCAACCAAAGCTATTTTACGCAACTGCTCCTCCAGCGCTGCCCAGTGAGATCCGATTATTATGGAGGATGAAAAACATTGTTATTTTTAACAGCTGGATCAAGGGTCAATGGGCTTAAAAGGATATTCAGAAGCAGCTGCTTCCGTAAGGCTTTCAAGTCAGTGGTGACCACTGCAAAAATTGTTTGCCTCTGTTTTGGACTCTGCTTTTCCATGGCATTTGTGTTGCCTTGCAGCTGTAAATGAAAGGTTGAGTCCTTTTGCCATAAATGTTGTAAACTACTTGTTGCTTATCCAGGCAGTGGAACAACAGCTTTGCAAAAGGTTTGATGCCTTGTGAAGGCTGACCTAGAACAGAGGCTAGACAGAGTTAAAGAATAAAGTAGGTATTTATTGAAAGGCTTCAATGGATACACCTTGGGCAGTACAAGAGCCCAGCCAGGGCTAAACCCAAGATGAACCCAAAATGGTCACAAAAATGGACGACTGGTCACGAGGTCTCCCACCTCCAAAAGTTCTGGTCCATTAGCATAGTGGAGTTAATTGTCCAGTTACAGCTTTAGATTATGAAGTCCCATCCTTCTTGTTTTCTCTCTTCAGTCCACCATTGTTTATGCTCTTGGGCCTGAGGTTTGGATCACTTGTCCCTGGTCCCCAGCTAGATAAGGAATTGTTTTGTCTACCTCCTCTGTGAAGAGAGCTTGCTATCCCCTAATGTGAAGCTCAGAACTACACACTAAAGCAGCACAGAGTCTGAAAAATAGAAAAGATAAATCCTGAGGCATCAGTTCTTTTCCATGAGATTAGGAAACATAAAATAATACCAGTGCTTCTGGAAAGTAATATCTCAAACCACAGCCTACTGTTCACATAGGACATCTATCCCTAAGAACCTATTTGTAATAGCTCATACACTGTGCAATATTAGAATCCTTTATCCAACACTCAAATCATTCTTGATTTCCAAGGGTTTGAAGTACTGCTATGTTAAAAGAAGTCAGAGAGTGAGACTATTCCAACTGTGGCATACCTGATGCTCACCTCTGTGCTTTGACAGTGGTAAACAAACTGGAAGACATTACAGTGCATAGTTTGAGCAGAAGTTGTTTGGACTTTTGAGGAAAGATAAAAGGAAGAAAGTGTTTTGTTCCTCTCATCCCCAAACAAAAGCAGAATTTTTATCGTAGTTGTAGTTATTCAACTTCCTGTCTTTCCCAAAAAACCCCCAAAAAACCCTAAACCAAAACCCCTGAAATGCTCAGGTAAACTTTCATTTTTGTTCCAATGCAGATGCACAAAACTCAGACCTCAATCTTCCTGAAGTTTTCAGAGCTAGGGTAGCAGTTTGTTTCACTCCAAAGGCAAGTATAGGTTCTGGGAGAGATCTCCCATGCCTTGGATGTCCACAGTGTTAGAGGAGAGTGGACTGTTTTTCTTCTCTGGTGCTAGATCAGATGGAACAGGGCAGGAAGGATCTTATTTTTTAGATCAGTCATTTTAAGCATTCTAAATCCCAGATTATTCAAGTATTATGCAGATTATTTATAGCCTTACAGGCTGAAGTTCCATTGATTTTCTGTACCTTCTCAGGCCAGCAGAAGGTGTCTGACAAGAGTTGGACAGTCAGAGCATGTCGTGAGTCTTTATGGTTCACTGAGCATTTGGAAATGTTTCCAGCTGTGTTTCTGTAAAAGATTCTTCTGCAACCTGAACTAACAAAGATTCGACTCACTGGAGTAAGCAAATCTAAATTTTCTTACTGCCAGTGGCAGAAAACAATATTTTTCATCAGAGGATGATTTCTTTCACCTCAAACATCTATTTCAGAATAGAGCAGCCAATAAGAGATATGATTTATTGTAATGACCATATTCTGTTGGCAAAGACTAGGTACAAATTTAATTCTCAATAGCTGAAGAAAATTAAATTTAATCTTACCTGGCAAATGAAAAGAATATCTCAAGGGTTTTAAACAAGTAGAAAAATGCATAAAAATCAAATTTTGTCCTGTGCTGCATGTTGTATTAGATTGAAATGCAGTGCACTAGGTGATCTGAAAGATGATCAAGAAACAAAACATGACTCCTTGGCAGGATTAACTTGATGTTGATCACACAGCTCTGTTAGTCAGGATGTGCAGCATTGTGAGAGGAAGACTAAAAGTGGTGGAAATGGAAGATGGCTGGGTGTGGAGGCACCAGCAGGAGCATAAGGCAGGACAGGGCTCTCAGAATGTTTAGGGCACACAGCAGTCAGCAAGACCCCAGAACATTGCCTCCAGCTTCACAACACGCCCGGATCCAGAGACAAAGAATGACCTGGTGATTCACAGAGATGGGACAGAATGGAGACACTGATCACTGCCAGACCCAAAAGAATACAAAAATACATATTGGAAACCTAGACACCCTGAAAGAATTGTGAGAGACACAAAAAATACTTAACAGATGGTGTTACAGACCCTGGATCTCACAGTTCAACAGAAGCGCTGCTATACGCGGCTGCCGGGCTGACGTTGGTCACCACAAACATGCTGCTGCTCATCAGCATGAGACTGGGAGCATAAATCAGTGAAAACTTTTTTTTTTTTCAGTTTGAATTTTAAGAAAAATCACCTTTTCTTGCTGTAAGGCCATGAAGGCCAGGACTATATGTGGCACGAATACTTTCAGCACATGTTGATAAAATGTTGTGACAGTATTCATATGCAGACTGCATGCCAGTTGTCAGTGTGAAGCTGGAGCTATTTCTTCTTCAAAGAAGCACGCTCTGTGCTCCGTTTCTGTGATCTCAGAAGTATCAGTTTGTCATGGTTTAACCACAGCTGGCAGCTTGGCCCCACACAGATGCTTGCTCAGCCTGCAGGCGGGATGGGGGAGAGAATCACACTGGTAAATGTGACAGAACTCGTGGGTTGAAATAAAGACCATTTAATAGGTAAAGCAAAAGATGTGCACAGAAGCAAAGCAGATCCAGGAACTCACTTAGTACTTCCCCTGGGCAGGCAGGGGTTCAGCCACCCCCAAGAGAGCAGGGCTCCATCACATGTAACTGAGATTTTGGGAGACAAATGTCATCACTCTGAACATCCCCCCTTGCTTCTTCTTCCCCAACATTACACACTAAGCATGACATCATACGGTGTGGCCTGTCCCTTGGGCCAGCTGGGGTCAGCTGTACTGGCTGTGCCCCCTCCCAACCCCTTGTGCACCCCCAGCCTCCTCACTGGTGGGAGTGAGGAGCTCTGTGTAAGCTCTGCTCAGCAGCAAGAAGACTTTCTGTCTTATCTCAGAAATAAAGATACAATGCCTGGAAATGACTGGTGCAAGCTGTTATTAAGGGAGATATATTCATGCATTTCAGCAGAGTTAGATGATGATGAAATTGAAGCTAATTCAATCTTGTAATTGCAGATAGCTGTTGTTTCAGGAACAGTATCATCCAAAAGATCTGGATTGTATCATCTTGATGTTTACAAATAAACAGTGAAGTGGAAATTAAACTCTGGCTAAAATGAAATTAGAAGAAGTCACCTCCTGTGGTGCAGTGAACACACAGCGCTGATCATCAGCAAATGATCTCTCCTTTGGTAGCTTTGCTCAAATAAGTAGTTCCAAAATAACACCGAGCATTATTTGTACATTGCAAATGTACATTGGACAATATTATGTTCTTCAAGCTGCAAACAAAACTGAGTCACATGCTTAAAATAGTAAAATTACCCTTGAAGCAATGACATTTCATTCAGGAGTTATCAAAGTAGGTTTTTAATCCAAATGTTACACCCCATCTTACTGTTGTTTGCCGTTGTGGAATGTAGAGATGATACTATGAAAAATGCTGGTATTTGAAATAATTCTTTTATTCAGCAACATTGTCTGCCATTTCCTCCAGCCTGCAATTTTTTTTTTTGCTTGTAAAATGAGGCACTATAGGAGAATATGATGCATAATATTTTTATGGTTTGAAAAGAGTGATACCAGTTAACACCAGCTGAAGACCCATTCTTGGATAGGCTCTGATGAAATTTTCCACATCTCTAATATCTTTCACATTTGAACCAAAAATAAGTCTCAAGGAAAAAACAAACAAACAAACAAACAAACAAAAAAAAAACCCTGTGTATTTGGTCATGTCCCAGACAACTGGAGCCAGAGTGACAGACTGTGAGTTACCTTGCTTCCATCCTTCATGACTTCTGTGGCTGTGCAAGAATCACAATTTCTGAAGGATTTATTGTGGTGGGTATGCCCTCACCATGTACTGAGGGCTATCAATCTCAGCTTTAACATCAGACCTTCTGTTGTAACTGCTTCTCATCTTCTCATTCTATTTTTAGTTTAAATGCAGAGAAAGATAAAATCAGATGCTGGCATCCTCAGGTTCATCTTCTTTTGACCACAGTGTCCTTCAAATTTGCAAAGTCCAGTTGAATTGATTTCTGTGAGATTTCCTGTAGGGCTTAGAGTAATTGGGAAACATTTTGGCTGAACTTCCTCTGTGCTACTCCCTAGGTGCAAAGTAAGCAAAAAACTGACTACCCACATGGAAGGAAAGTCCCTAAACAGAAGATGATCACCAAGCTGTGACACTATTTCCCTTAACTAAAACTAGTCACTTCTGCCTAATCTGGTTGCTCTGTAGTACCCAGTGAAGATCCAGCAACTATTGTACAGACAGTTGAAGGTACAATTCCTTTTTTCCTAAAGCTGAGAGCCAAAACAATGCAGAGCAATCAATATCCCAGAAGTACTTGCTTTTCCATACTGACTACAAAGACAGCTCAAGTTGACCATCTCAGACGAACAAAATTACAGTGGAGATGTCTAAAGGAAGATAAGCTAAATGCCAGCTGTGGCATTGTGGATTAATGAACCCCCATTCCTGATTTTTGTTGCTTTTGGAGGTGGAAGTTGAAAGAAAGAGCCCAGGACTGAATTCCCCCTGGGCACTGTACAGCTGATGAGAAGAGGAACTGCTTGCTTCAAAGCCTAGATGTGATTTATCTAAGGCAGAGAAAAATCAGGAAGAATAGACAAAGAAGTGGAGAGGTAAAGCAATTATCCCAACAGATTGTGGGCTCCTCCGCCAATGCACTAATGGTGGTATATGACCTATGGAATAATAAACTCATTTAATTTCTGTTTGCTTAGCAGTGATGTGCTTGATGTTGTTGTCTTTATGAAATGCCAAGTGTTTTGGGTTGGCGCAATAAAGTTAAATTAAAAATAAACAGATTTTGCCCATTGTGGCTGCTCATCTTGATGCTGTATCCTGGAAAAGCTGTGAAGAAGCACAACAAAAACATTCACCCCCAGTATGCATTTAAATAAGAAAGCTGTCATATACCTATTTTTCATTTCATATTACACTCAACTCCGAAATACAATTCATGAAGGAGTCACAGAATTACCTACAAAAATCAGGATTGTGGTTTGGTGACATAAACATAATTTATTTTTATTCTCCCAGACAGTGAAGCCTAAGGACATGACTAGTCATAAAATATGACTTTCCAAGAGAAGAAACTGTATAACTGTTTGGATTTGGTGGGTGAAGTATGCAGAATGCAATGCTTCAAGAATATTACAATGTAAAGAAGGTCAAGGTCAATGTCAGCAGATGTTAATGTCTTCTCCTGGAAAAGGAAGAGTTAGGCATCCCAGATGGCAAAGACCTTAAAAGGAAGGACTGCAAGAACAAGCAGTTGTCTGTGAGCATTATTTCACTAAAGGCAGAAATACTAACAAGAAGGGAAAGTGGTTTTTCCTTTCTTGTGGAGCTCTATCCTATATTCCAAGTGGTCTGTTAATATTTTCAGAATTTATTTTTGCTTTTTGTGAGGGCTGGAAACTCACTGGAAACTTAGACTTGGCATCATGAGCTGAAAGATAATGCTTGGGAAAACTGGGAGACGCAGCAATATAAGATTCCTCTTAGGCCTGACAGCAAATTGGCTGGTCTGCATTCATTCCAAGATCCCACAATAACACAGATATCTATCCCAAAGAATTTAGCTTCATGGGTGCTCTTGTTTTCAAGGAACTAAATATTCAAATGTTTTTGAGGATCTGCACTGTTCTGAACATTTAGCAGTTTCTAAATTACACCGTGCATTCATGACATTTAAATTTCATTAGCATTCACACAAGTCACATCTTGTCTATAGGGGTTATCCAGGAAGATTTTAAAGACTGCCATCAAACACATTCAGCTGCAGGTCTGGTTAAAGTCAAGTGGTCTAAATGACACCTTTTTTGTGTTCAGTCAGAAGAGTGAATGTGGTCACTGTTCACTAGGGTTTAGCAAGAGCATCAAGGTGCCAACCCACAGCACTGGTGAACCACTCTGAGCAGCAAAATCTGAGCTGAGGGTGCCAGAGGCACCCCGGGGGGGCTGCCCTCAGTGCCTGCTGGCTTTGCTGAGCACACAGGAGGGGGAGGGAAGAACCATCACAAAACTGGCAGATGGTGTAACAGAGTAGGGAAGCTCTCCTGGGGTGGGAGAGAGAGCAGAGAGGCTGGGCTGCTCTGGGGCATTAAATTCAGTGGGAAGGTTGGCTTCAATTGCTGTAACAAGAAAACCCTCTCTGTTGATTCCTGCTCTGTTCAGGGTACCAGCATGATGCTAGTATATTTAGTTTGTCTCTTTAGGCTCTGTGCTTAACTAGTAAACAGTGGAAGCTTCCTCCAGGACAAATTTCAGAGCAGGGACTTAACAGAGCTACACTGGTGACTTCCCTCAGTCTTTAATCTGGGAAAAAACACCTCGGGCTACTATTTTCAGGCTCCCACTGTTCCCAGCTTAGCATAACTCCATTTCCTGCACCATGAAAGCTGAAGCGGTGATACTTCTCTCTCTTGGAGCAGTGTCTGCTTTATTAATGTTTTGGAGGTGCAGATACTATGGTAACGAGCACTACAGTCAGTGCCTAAAGAGGAATTTACATCGCCAGAGATGCTGTCTTTGAACAGCTTGACACATCTGTTCATGAACAGCAATCTGATTCTGTGTCAGCCCACAGGAAAACTCAGCTGAGCTGCAGCTGGATCAGACAATACAGTTGTGTAGGGATTTCAAAGGTAATCTAAGGCAGAGCCATGTAAAATGCAAGTGAGGATGAGAAAATACCCAGAGGTTTTAGGAGGCAGCAATATTTATTAGGAGCCTGAAGTTATCTATTCTAAGCAAAGCACTTGGAAAAGCAAAACTTGTGTATAGCACATAAGCAGCAATAAAGGCTCACTCCAAACTGCGAGGATTAATGCTCTCCTAATCCTGTCACTCTTCAAGGAATTTTGAAATATTGGCAACTTCTGGTAATCGAATTTTCCCAAGAAACAAAAAAGACCAACCAAACAAAACCACTAAACCCTGCCTAGCTTCAGACAACATTAAGTATGCCAGGAAGAAATCATAAAATCAAATTAACTTTGGAATAAGCTGTCTGAAGCTTGCAAGTCTGCCTTGAGTTGACTGTAATTGCTGAAATCTCTTTGCCACATATAGCTATAAAACTTCACATAGTTTTCTTTTTTTAGTAAGTTCCACTGACTTTAACTCATATGTTTTCTAGAAGAAAATGAAAGATTGAAAGCTATGACAAAATATTCTTTGATACAATTCCAGTAAAGAGAGAAAAAAACAGAGACAATGAAAAAAAAAAAGAAAAGAAAACAATAGTAATTGAAAAGAAATAAGAAACAAAGATATTGAAGGAAGAAAATAGGCAGACAAACAAAGAAGAGGAAAAAATGGAAACAGAGGGAGGAGAAAACACATATTTTCAAAATTAAAAGATCCAGAAAAGCAATTAACAAAATGCAATTAAGCAAGAAGCAGAAAACCTGTTCTATCACTTGGCAAAAAGAATAGGTACTCTAAGCTAGTGTTCTGCTGCAATAGGAAAAAAATACTAGGAAAGTATGAATATAAAGAGATCTATCATTTGATTTTTACATTAAAAACCTGATGAAAAAATATGGAGGGAAACATTCTTATTTCAAATATTTACACTAAAGAGATCTATTTCACGTCAAAGCAACTGTTCACATATGGAGAATTAGAAACATAAAGACTTGTGCTAGCTAAAATAAGAACCACAAAATGAAACTGAGATACAAAAAGAAGCAGAACCACATGGCTAACTTTACCATCCAGATATTCTCAGTGGTGATGTATAGACAATATGGTGATGTGGCTTTTGTTGCAGTCCCAGTGGATAAGAGCTCTGTGCAGGGAGGAGGATGTTGTGGAATGCTCAGCTGGTGTGCCACCTGTGCAGCCCCTCAGGTTTAACAGATGGAGTTGGGGGAATTCTGATGATTAAACTTGGAAAGGGGCTATATGTGTTTCTTAAGGTATTGCCAAATCCCAGTTTGGATAATTGCAATGAGTGAAATGTAAATAAAAAAGTAAAATTGTAACCAGGACACAGTGACAAATTCTCATTTTGAATGGTTAAAGAGGATCCTAGGAAAACCCCTATTAAACTCTTAATATGTGATGAAGAGTCACTGTCAGTAAAGAAATTTCACAAATAAACTTAAAATTTCTCAGATGCCAGTATTTTTAAATCATGTAATTATATTAGTGACTTCCTCCACACAATGAAAATTTATCAATCCAGTAAGTGGTAGAATTTAAATATCTAGAATGTAAAGTGATGTAATATGCTTTCCCTCTAGCACCAGCTGTATTTAAACATAGAAGGAATAGGAATTGATATGAAACATTATTTAGATGGAATGGCCTGGCACCACTTTAGGATACATAGGACACATGATCTGAAGTTTCTGGCTGCTTTTAATCAGTCATGGACCTACCCTGTTCCTGCTCTAGGCAATAGAAAGAAAGCAGCATTTTCTCAAGGCAATTCAGCAGCCTGGAGATCTCAGCTGCCCTCTGAAGATACCTGTCTCTTCATTCACCAGAGGGGTAGTTTGGAACAGCAATAGGAACAAAAACACTCATGGACAAACCTGAGCTTTGAGCAAAAGGAGGCAAACTCCTTCTCTGTGATTGCTGCAAAGTCTGTGTGGTCCCTGAATGTTGGATCTTGGCAAATGGGAAGCCTGACATATTTAGAATGAGTTGGCAATCAAGCTTTATGTGTATAACTTTTCACTAGGCATGTAGCCGTAGGGAGTGCTCAAGATAAATAATGACATATTTGTGGGTGCAGTGCCCTAGGGGGCTCTAAATTGACCTAAGGGCAACTTCTAATTGGGATGAACCTATTTCTCCTTTGTCTTGAAACAAGGACTCTGTTTTTCTTCTCTGAGGCCCTCACACACTTTCGTTCTGTAGTTTAACAATAGCCCTTACTGTTGAGGGGTTTACTATGTCATAATTTGGCCGTGGTAAGAACTGGACTGCGTAATCCACTACAGTCAGTTGTTTCACTCTGTAGTGCCAAAACAAAGCTTGGATTGTGGTCAGGCTAAAGACTCAGACCTGGATACCTACTCAGACCTGAGTAAGTGCCCATGTAAGCAAACAGGATATATGCACTTAGCATTTTGGAAATCTGGGGCAGAGGAGAGAAAATTGACTTATTCTGTGTTCCCCTTGATCATCCCTTTCTGTTTCATCTTGTTTTGTTTGTCTTTCCATATGTTTTGGCATAAGAGTGAATCAATTTCCCTTCCTAGGCCCTCAAAAGGGAACATGTTCTCCCTGACAAAGAAAACCAACTCAGCCTGGACATATTCCAGCAAATTCCAATTAATGTTGAAGTTCCAATTAATGTTGGAATTCCAATTAACTTTTCCAGATGGAGATAAGAGATTTGAATAAACATGTGAACATGTTGCTTTTCATTGTAATTTACAATTAAGCTTCTTAATAATGCTCACAAAGAAATTTTGGTGTGAGTGGAAGAGTGAGATAGTACCTGTTGGAAATCGGAGATTGGCTGCAGAATGGAGTGCAATACTCCATTCAAAGTAGATCTCATTTTGCCAAAGCCATTTTTCATTTTTTCATATCCATTCCTGCCTTTCACCACTCATTTCTTCCCCCTTTTTCTAATGAAAAATTATGGCAATAGAGTCAAACCAATACATATGATTTTTCTTTGATTGTTTCAAAGGCAAAACAAGAACATGCACCTTTTCAAGTGACACTCTGCTGTGACTAAAGGATTTGTCATCTGCTGGGGGTGTTAATTAGAGGTAATTTCATTAAGATTTACCTGCCAATGTATTCTGTCTTCCAAAATATTATATTTGTTTGCTGCAGGAATCTCACAGCTTTGTGGATATAGAGACAGTGGGAATGAGGCTAAGATGTGGCAGCTCTCTGCTCACGATGGCACTCTCAGTAACACTTGCCTTTGTCACTTATCTTTGAACAGGACTGTGAAAATTCTAAAAGCTTTTCAGCAGTTCTGAAAAATAAAAGTGGGAAGAAATCAGGGCTGAGAAAAACAAATTATCTGAATATCTGAGCAGAAAGAGTAGACCATGGAGATTCCAGAGTGTGGCCAAATTACATCACTATTAACTGTGGCAGGATCCCAGAAGCAACAAAACTAACCAGACAAAGTTCAGTAGATTCAAGCAAAGAGAAGAAATTAGTTAGTCACAAAACATGGTTTGCATTCATCAATATTTGAGCACAGGTATCTCCATATGTTAAGAAGATTACAGAATTACTTCCAGCTCCTGCATTTTTGGTATTTCTCTAGATGAATTCCATCCCATGCCACATTGGAAAAGAGGCTTACCAAACACACTGAGACAAAATGTTCACAGCAAGGAAATAGCAAGGTTTTGTCGCTGCATCGAGAGTTAAATAAGCAAGGCTAAAACCACAGAAGCTATGTATTTGCATAGATTGCCATCATGGCACTGCACTTTTAGATATCTTCCACCTCATGGAATTCACATGACTCCATTAGACTCCTAGGCTGTCACTGTAGATCAGGAAAAATCAAACATCTTAGAGTGAGACCCACAAGATCTATCTTGTAAGGCTGCTTCAATTTTCCAGGAGGATATGATCATTCCTCCTAACTTGTCTCAAACCGAGACAGCGTCACAGCTCTCCAAACCAAGGTGTTTATCTTGGGGCTTCAGGGAGGGACTCTTGGAGACTAACACTGCCAAGAATCTAACACAGTCACTCTGCACTTTTCCTAAAGTACAGGAGAATGTGGAGTTCATCTTCCTTTATCCAATATGAAACTTTATCCATGAGACTGAAAAAACAGCTGTCTAGTTGTACACTCCCTGTTCTACAAAAAAAAAAAAAAAAAAACAAAAACATGGAGGGATCAGAAATTGAATTGAGAGTGTTCCACTCTGGGAGACAATCTGGACCCAGTCTCTCCTTTGCACCCCTGCTGTGTGGATTCATCTCCTACTCACTAGACGGTGGATGTCATCACTGGACTGTAGTGACACTTGGCATACATTAGATCTTCTGCCTTAGTGTGGATGTTTAGAAAAACACAAGGGACCTAGATAGCCCAAGTTCCCATTACTGTTAAAAGAAAACAGAGTTGTGGATCTCAGGTGCCTCGTCATCTTAAGGAGGATGCATAAAACAGATTCACTAAAATCACATCCTGAAAATACCTATTTCTTCCAATTGACTGAGGATGACCCTAATGAGCTCTGATGGATGCATTCATATGGGTACATACAATACCTTTAAGGCATCACAGTTTTTATTGTAGACCCATAGTTTCACAAGAAAAATGTTCTCGAGAACTGACCTCAGACTCACAGAGAGTACAACTTTGTCAAGTCTGTTTTTTGTTCTCCCACACAAGAAGGTATTTTTGTAAGGAACTGATTATGTGAATTTGATAGTTTCTGAATAAATAGTTCACAGTTTGATATTTTGGAGACAGTTAATCTCACCAAGAGAACCCTTTATTGCTCATTCACTCTGTGCACTCTACACCATTTTAAATATGTATTTATTCTATGGAAGAAGAGAACAGTACTCATATTTTAATGGTAAAGTGTGTGTAACAGAAAACATAAGATTTAAACAGGGTCACAGTGTCAGCAATGAGTGGGCAGAGATAAGCAGGCACTAGAACCCTCTGGCATTTATGAACTCAAAACTTCTTCCTCCTGTTGATCAAGGAGTTTGGGGGCTTTTATCATTGCACCTGAGTTCTTTTAAATGCTTTGCAAGTCAGGAACAGAGAAGCAATTCCTTAGAAACATTGCTCTATTTCTTTTCTGGTATGAAAAATCTACCCACATTCTTCAGAAGCAGGACAACTTGTCCAATAGTGTTTGCATCACCATGGAGTGCTTGGCAGCCATCAGCACTTCGGAAGCACCTCAGCAATGTACATTTGGGAATACTTTCCACCACAGGTTTTCTCTTTCATGTACATTCTTGTCATTTGATATATACTGGAACATCAAAAGATGTGAAATAACTCATCTAAAGATGATACTGCTACCTTTAATTTATCCTTTACACTGAATCCCAGAAGAGCAACTTGAAGAAAAAATGTGGAGGTGTCAGGTTATTAAACCATATTGTCTTTTAAAGTGTTTTTCTTCTCTTTTACAATTTGCAAATCCTGTTCATAACGGAGGTATTAAAAGCAATCAGTCTGGCTTCCTGAAGAGGACAATATTAATTATTCAGATCAAACTCCTTGAATGAGGTCAGACAGCAACAAGTGCAAGGAGAAGAGGAATTGAACGTGTCCAGGCAATGTGCAGAAAATGAGGATGTCTGTGTTTCTGAGGGCAAACGAAACAGTGATGTCTTCAGTAAGCAAGGTGGGACATTGACCCCACAAATGCCTACCCTGCCCTACACCCGGGTTATCTGATGGGCTTTCTTGACTGGAATCTTGGGAAGTGACACATGTAATACATGTCAAATTCCTCTATGCTCCTGCTTTATGTACCAAGCCTATTTGAAGTAATTTGATACATGCCATCAACTCTAATAGCCTGAGGAATCTGGGTTTCATTGTCCTATAAGTGCTCTTTGCCTTTTCTGCCTCTTTTTATGATGCTTCTTTTTAAAGCACCTCAGATAGTCTATGAATTAAGCAAACTCATCTTCTTAGAAGAGTCTCCAGGGTGCCTTCAATACTCCAGCTTCTAACTTCAGACCCTGGACACAATCAATGAATGAATCAATAATAATCAATGCACAGAGCATTTCAGCAGGATTAATGACTGGCTGGGAGGTGCTGATGGGCAGAAATTAAGTCAAGGGCCATTAATCCCAGCTGGTCATTTGCCTCCAGGCAGCGCTTTGTGCCAAGGTCATTACTGCTATTCTAGGAAAAAAATAAAAGGAAGCTGATGTCGGCACATGGATATTTTTAACCTGTTTTTTGCAGAGTCAGTGGCTCCATATGACTCTTTCTATTAAATGTGAACCCCATTCCAACAGGCACTTCCATTGCATAAGGTGTCCCAGCAGCATTTTCTCAATTTAGTCAATCAGCAGGTGTTTTCAACCACCTACAGGTTGCATAGAGATGTCCTAGGGTTTATGGAGATTGGCAGACCACTGTCTCCTGCAATGAGAATTTACTCACTCCCTCTCTACGCTCAGCTGTGGGTAGCTTAACACTTCTTCATGGGCCAAATTCTAAGAATTGTGTCAGCAACATGTCGTGTCTACTTGGCCCTCAGAGAATCCTGTCATCTCAAGACAGAGAGGGATCACAGAAGGAAAAGGACTTCTAAAGTTCTTCTTGGATAAGCCCCAGGATGTCCATCTATCCATGCAGACAGACACACACAAACTGATGGGGTGACATTAGAACTATAAACTTAAAATCATAGAAGGGTTTGGGTTGGAAGAGATTAAAGATAATTGAGTGCCAACCTTCCTGCCATGGGCAGGGACACCTTCTGCTAGACCAGGTTGCTCAAAAGCCCCATCCAACCTGGCCTTGAATACTTCCAGAGATGGGTCTCTGATAAACCTGTTTCGGTTCCTCACCACCCTCAAAGAAAAAAACCTTTTCCTAACTTTTAATCCAAACCTACCCTGTTTCAGTTCAAAGCCATTACCCCTTGTTCTATCATTAATTGCCCTTGTTAAAAGTCCCTCTCCAATTCTCCAAAGCATTCCAAAACATTCCAATGTATATCCTGAGTGTGCATTCCTAAGGATCAAGGCCTGTCCCTTCCTCCCTGTGCTTGCAGACTGTAAATGGATCTACAACGAGACCAACAATGAGTGGACAATCCAAGTCAGGTTCCTTCACGTCAGGATGCAGCTATTTCCTTTTGCAAGGCACACATATTATGGATGGCTCTGTATTGCTCTTGGTTGGTTGCAATGAGAAAGGAGATAGGCAGTCCTAATCAAGTTAATCATAATGTTACAGGGGCCAGGAGACTGCCTTGTTTTACTTGCTGTAAAATGCACTGAGGTACATTCACAACACTGCTCAAAATTTCTCCCCGTTTCAGGCTTTTATGTCAGTCAAACAGGAAACTGATTAAGTTGATGTGCCCCTCTCTTCCATGCAAAAGCAACATGCAGCTAAAAATGATGAAGTCTGAACCTCCCCATGTGCTGTACAACCCCACAGGTGGACTAATTTTCCTGTCAAAATGCAAATATGAAAGCTCTAAAAAATGTATTGAATGGACATGGATCCTTTGAAGGTAAAGATACTAGATGAAAATACCTGAGACACCAGCTTCTACTTTCTGATAATTGGGAAAGCTTACCAGAGGCATTACTTGCTTTCCAGGAATTTTGGAAAACTTGAATCCCAGGGAACACAGTCTAGTAAAAAAAAGAAAAAGCAGAGAGTGTTTGGCTCAAAAGATGATGTGAAAAATCCCATAAGAGGAGGATTTTTTTTTTGTTTAATTTGGATAGAAGAATAAAAAAGCAGATGAAGCTTGTATTCCTTGCAAACATAATGTCAGTAGCAGTAGTTTACAGACTGGAATCCCTCCATGCGCTGTGTGAATAGTAGTTACTTTCTGTGTATTATTTGATGTAATCCAGTTTTTGCTAAACAAAAACCACCTGGACAAACTGGTTCCTGTTCACTTTCTGTAGGCATTTAATGATTTATAGATATTGCCTACATCCCTCTTATGGTCTGTCATAGGATGGGTGTCAGAAAGAACTATATACATGTGTATTTTTTCTCTATAGCAAAACAAATTTTCTGATGAAACATTAACAAGGCAAGCTGTGTGTTGCAAGAGAAGCTGATCAGGTGCTATTTTAATGCTTGAAAAAATTAATGGTTGGCAAATAAAGCAGTTTTCTGCACACAGTTTGTGTCACATTGTTTAATGAAACTTAGAGGAAAAAAATGGCTCACTTAATGACTTAAAATCCTGAGGAAATTATGCAGAACTAGATAGAAATCTGGATACTGTGGGCTGGAAAATGTAACCTCTGTAGCTTCAAGAGAAGCAATGACTGTCTAGTGTTGGCCTAATTATCTTCACTAATAACTGAATCATTTTCAGCCCATGGCTACAGACATAATATAAGATGTTCCTGGTTTGATTTAGAAGTTGGTGTTAACACCATTCAATTAGAAAATTGCTACCTCACCCTGTACAGGACCATATTTAGGTACAAAGTGTAACTGCAGTGGTACCCTGGGTTTTCTCCCAGCTTCACCCGCAGGGTTTAAGACGAAGGTGTTTATATAGCCAGGCATATTCAATGAGATGTGGTGTTTTGGGGGCTTTCTGGAGTGCCAGGTGCATTGCAGGTCCCTCTCTTGTTGGTCCTGTCAGCTCAC
Organism: Promerops cafer; assembly: GCA_013398275.1. Classification (NCBI taxonomy): domain Eukaryota; kingdom Metazoa; phylum Chordata; class Aves; order Passeriformes; family Nectariniidae; genus Promerops; species Promerops cafer. Next base: position 194,477 of record VZSE01008843.1, read on the forward strand.
ACAAACCCAGCCAGTACTGCAAGCAGCATCCTGTTTCAGAGGAAACCCAGTGTTTCCTGGGGATGTGTGTCTGAAGTCAGAGAGATTGTGGAGAAGCTAAATGGGAAAGGAGCCCCAAGAAATGGTGCAGGGGTGACTCTGCAGCTGCCATTTGAGGAGTCCCAGCGGTGAATTCTGTGCCAGTGTTGTCATTTACCTCAGCTGTACATTTGTGGTTGTGCTGCCTGTCTTCTTTCATTGCTACTGCAATTACAGGCTGCTGAGCTGCTCCTGCCTGTCAAACCACTTCTGCCCAGGGCTCAGAAAGCTTTGAGTCCATGATGGGAGCAATGCCCGTGCCCAAGCTTCCTTGCCACCGCTGCGGTTGCTCCTGGGAGCAGGATGTCCTTTTCCCAGGCTGCAGAGGGTGGAAGGAGAAGTGGCAAGCAGCCATGCTGGGCTAGATGGCATGGAAGCAGGGCTTGGCATCAAGGAAGGAAAAGATGGAACAGCCAGGCAGGAAGCAAAGTCTAGCAGCTCAAAATGCAGTTAAAACATCAGCCTGGAATGATTTCTTACCTCACAAATATTTGAAATTGCTTCCCAGGAGGGCAGATATGAGATATCTTGTGTTGTTTCTGACAAGAGAGGAACTCCGTTCCTGGTTGAATAAACTGTGTTTGCTTAGAGAGAGAGAGAAAAGAGACTTTTAAATCCAAAGCTGTAATTAAATGTGCAGCAATTCCGAGAGTATTCATACTGGTAAATGTTATTGACATTTCCTCTCTGCTTTTTCCAGCGGAAACAAATTATTAATACCCTATTGTTGCAATAATGAGTTCTTGATAGACATAAAATTTATTTTGTCTTGTATTGCTTTAGCCCTGAATCTTTTCTCACAAGTAAAAAATAGACATCATTTTGTTTTAGCATCACTGGCAGTGAGAGAAAGAGGAGCACAACAAGGAGCCATGAAATATATGGCAAGGCTGTTCTGGAATCAAGGAATACAAGGCACATGTACCAGTTGCCACCTTCCAGTCACTGGAATGGGATGATCTGGGTAAGCTGTGGAAGCAGTAACTGAAAACCTGACCCAAACCTCTAATGATATAGAAGCCAGCTTTTAAAATATTTCCTTTCCTACTCCAGGTAGCTGGTTAGACTTGGAGTTCCAGTTGCTAACTTGGAGTTCCTGGATCTACTGCCTCTATGGTGCTTTGGTATCTGAGCTGTTCTACAAGCAACTACTACACCTGTCCCCTGAGCAATTACAGGCTTGCTTTCTCCTTTAGTTTAAGGTTAGTTGGTTTTCTTTTTTTCAATTTTCTAGATACAGATACTTTAGAACATTTAGCAAAGGACTCTAGAAATCTCTTCTAGAAATCTAGAAATAGCTACTAAATTATACTGCTTAGCCTCTCTCCAGTTTACCACTCATTAAATGCCCTTATGATGCACTGGGACAATTATAATAATTGATGGGTTTTAAAAGGAGCTGAGTCGAAAATTCTTTTCTGCTGGAAAATGCCTCATTGTGGAGCTGGAAAATGAAAGGAAATAATGTGATAATATTTTATCATACAAGAATATAGAAAATAAAAATGTCTCAAATAAAAAATTAAAATTCAGCAGTTTGATCTAAGCAGCACAAATGAAATGGCTTTTTGGTTGTTGCTTTGAAAATTATTTCATTTTATGGACAAATATGACTTGTAGGAAGAATTACGTCTTTTATTACATGGGATAATGCAGATGGAAAATAAATATTTTCATAGACATGCAGTTCTTCCTTTTCATATAAAAATTCTAACATAGCAAAAGAAATGTTATTTCAAAATCCAAACAGATTGTTTCCATTTTTTTGGAAACAAGACATTCAAAATCAGCTGAATTCTCCTTTAGCCCTGTTGCCTTCATTGCTGCTTTGGAATGGAAATAAGCGTTACCTGGAAAAAAAATGGGTTTTCAATTCAGCCATACCAGTACATTAGGAATGAAAAAATTCCAGACACCAGATTTGGATCACAATGGACCCCTCTGCCTGGCCACCGAGTGCCTGCCAGCAGAGCAGCCTCGTCGTGCTTCGATCCATTGATTAGGATGTTGGCAACCACGGTCAAATGATCCAGCTGAGGTACAGCCCAAGAGTGCCATGAACACGGTGGCTGTGCCCTCCTCGGGGCTGAAGCACAGGGTGCTAAACGTGCCTTGGCACAGCACACACCCTGACACCTCCCCCAGCTGGTCACATCCCTGCCTCCCTCATTCTGCCCTGGAGCAGGGCTCTCCTCGGCTGCTTGGGAGTGTTTACACTTCCCTGTGAACACAGTCCCCCGGTGTTTATCTGCACAGTCAGAAATAAAGGCAAGCAAATAAAAAAAGAGGCTGGGACTGTTTCCATCTGCTCTGCCCCAGAGCACTGAGCATCCTGCATGCAGCACAGCTGAGACCCGCTGCTCCTCTCTGCTGGGAACAGCCTGCCTTGCAAGGGCTTCAAGCTGTTTTAGAGCTGGTACTCACACCACACAGAAATACAAAGTCCTTTGTGCCTAATTTACCACTGTGCCTGGCTTTGAAGAAAAGTGGGATGTGGAGATTTTTGCACAAGGCACTGTTTTCTTTCATCATTTTCTTTATTATGTGCAGGTTGATTTGAGGCATTTCTGGAACTTAAAAATCCCAAGGAGGAACTTATTGCTCATTTGCACTATCTCTAATTAATAACTTCTTTAGAGAAAAAAAAGAAAAGAAGCTTGGAAACTTTATTTCTTTGTGTATTGGAGATTTGTTGGACACGGGTAGACATTAGTACTTGGCTACTTTAAAGCTGCATTTACTGACTTATTTCCTCTCTAGTCTATGCTCCTTTAGGCACCTTGGGAATACCTGTGGCTCTAGAAAAGCACTCAGAGCTGCTTGCAAAATGACTTGCTGGCCATGCTGCCTTGCATGACCACTCCCCAGACTGATCTTCCTGCTTTTCCAGGTCCTTGTCCATTGCTCTCCTAATGCTGTGGGAAGCAAGAAATAACAGCACAAACTTGCCCAGACTTGAAACCATTTAGATTGAAGGCAAATTGAAACCATATTTGTTCCATGATGTTTTGGCTCCTTTGGATGGGCCATCTCTTATTTACTGTGTTTCTTTCCATGTGCTTTGAAAGCTTTCCCCAGATATGCCAGAATATATCAGAAATAATTACTAGTTTTAAGGTGATGTATATTTTGGATATGAGCAATGCAATGCTCAAACCATATCCCACAGCTTTCCCCCGGAAGCAGATGACAAAATATTGTGTGCAAAATGCAGCATGGAAGTACTGCCAGGATCCTGTTCCAATGGGTCTTGTGGGCCTCCTAATTAGCAAGGAAAATTGCTGAGAATGAGATTTTGGTAGGTAAGTCTTTCTTAGTGCTGGTGAGTATCTGTAGACACAACTGTGTAGAGAGCCCTGTCACGCAGAGGTGCTGTTAAATTTGCGTGCAGTCTGCAATGTTATTTACATCTAAAAACTCAACTGCAAATTAGTTCTGGCTGCCCTCTCTGCTTCAGGGGAACACATGGATGCCCTTTCTTACCCACAATATTAAACCACAGTCAGGGAGTGGGCAGTGCAAATGTGTTAGGTTCTCATTTTGAGGTCCACATGGCTCATGGCATCTTAAGTGACATGATGAGCCCCCCAGGCATAGGGAATGCAGCAGATATTGTTTGACCAATCCAGGGGCTCAGAAAGGGAACAAAGTAGAACTCATGAGAAGAAGGGAGGAGGAGAGACACAGAGGAAACACAGACTATTTCTGTGTAGAAGAGGTGGGGACTGTGCTTGAAGAAAAAGCCAGTATGTAAAGGAAAGGAAATTATAGCACAGTTTTGATGAATTGAAGATATAATGGTCCATTCAGGGAGGTACACTTGAGACCCTCCTCTTATTCTGCTATATGGTGATAATATGAAGGAAGACAGATGTTACAAATGTGGGTGCTAATATTTCTACTGCTGTGTGGAAATATGCAGCTTCTTGTTCTCTGAGACAACTGGCAAGGATAGCACTCAGCAGGCTTTCTGGAGCAGACCCACCACACTCATGGGCAGACCCAGAAAATTTCTCTATTCCCAGTCCAAGCTTCAAATCAGGAGACACTAGGGAGAACACAGGTGCATGATATCCTCTCATCCATAACACATCAGAAATTTTAATGCTTAACGTAACTTAAGGTGCCTGCTATGTGATATAGAGAAAAATAGTGTATGTTATGCTTTACTGAAAAAACCCCACACTTTTAATATGTTTGTTCTGCTTATCTTTACTTCAAAGTGATAAAACCTCAGGGATAATGGGGACTGCCTGCCTGTACAGAGTATTTTGTGCCTAATTAATTTTATGTATGAACACAAGCTGCTTTATCTGCTAGATTAGGTATCAGTTCTAATGTAACGTTTCTTGCTTGTAGTTTGGGGCACAGGGCACCATTTTATTAGCCATTTTAGAGTGCTTGTTTCATTTTTTTATACTTCAATAAAACTTCTGGCATAGTTGCCGTTTTCCCTTCTCTCATAGTTGAACAGACAGCAATGTAAAGTTTTCAAACAAAAACCCTGGAGGTTTTACCAAGCTCCCAAAGATGAACAAAAGCAATGAGCACAGTCAGACCTGTCAGCAGAAGTTGTTTTGTTTCAATGATCACTCCACCATGTAGAATTCTTGCCACATAACAAACTCAAAAGCAGCATCTCCCAGAGACTCCCTCTGACTCCTCCAAGAAGTACCCTAGGAGAGGTGGAAGAAGATGAATTGTTTGTACCTTGCCCCTAAAGACTGACTGATGATTGCCTGGATGTGACAACAGAAGGCACTGCCAGCCAAAAATCTTCCATCCTGCAGCCATCCTACAATGTCTGTGCCAATACCCTTGTGAGGATAAGCCAAACCCTGTCACTCACTGGAAGGACTGAATAGCTCAATAACAGCTTTTACTTAAACTCCAATACATGGAAAAAATGCTCATAAGGAAAACCTGATGTCCAGCATCACACAGAACAGGAGCAGAAGAGCCTAAGAAGGCTGAGACCATGGGAGGCCAGAGGAGGCACTCCTTGCATCTAAGCTCAGCAACAATCCTCTCAGAGACACACTCAAACCACACTACAAACTGATCAAGGAAAAAGCTTTGACATCAGTAGAGCTTAAGGGCTTGGGCTGAAACTGAGCTTCAAATGCTCATGTCTGAATTGAGGATGATGGGGTAGTTTAGGAATGAGCGTATGAGCGTGAATATGATACACGATATGATATAGACTTAACCTAAGAAAACCAGAAGAGCAGCAGAACTCCCACTGTATACAAATTACTGGCTCTATATATGCCAAAGTATGACCTCCAGCTAGGATATAATAACCAGCTTGCATGAACAGCACTCATTATATTGTGTCCATTATAAAAGTGCAGCTACATGACAGTGCCATAGGCTATAATGTTCTCACTTAGAAGAATTTCAATTTTCTTCCAAGAGACAACGTCTCCCTTTTGCAGGCTTATTTTGTGCATCCTGTGCTCATTTTTATTTTATAGGGTGGGATTTGGGGTATATTTTTGAGGGTTTTTTTCTCTTTAAGCAACGAAGGAACTGCACACAAAAAAATCTGTCTTGATTTGGGAGGCACAGCAAGGCAAGGATTCAACCAGTGTAAATCAGCATGATGAACACCAGCTAAGGACTTTTGCCAGACAACTATAAATCTGCTGGATCAAAGTATTTGTCAATGACCAAAAATATCTCACAGAAATGGCCTGGGTGACCCTCTGTTGACACAACAGAAAGATATTGCTAAATCAGCAAAAAACCTTGGATTTGTTGTGTGATGACTTAAAAGAGGTTTTCTCAGTTATTCTCTCAGCTCTTCTTCCTGAGTACTTAGTGTGAGATAACTCAAGGACCACGAGTATCTGGCTAAGGAGTAGGAGAAACACCTGTGGGATTTTGGATAAAAATGCTGAATTGCATCGGCAGATCCAGGCAATCTGGCAGAATTTATCAGCTGTGAGTTACTGCACTTCATCTGCTCCAACACAGCCAGGAAGCCACAAAGATACCTCCACATGCTGCTAGTCCTGTCTTAAGAGAGGCTACAGATCTTTACCATATAGAAAGCTATATCTGACAGTCTTCCTTGGCACCCTTCATTCAAAGGTGTGGAGATGGAGATAAGGGAGAACAGGATGCCACTCATCTAATCCTGCAATACTGAAAAACAACTGGGAAGAACAGCATCTCCCCACTGCCTAGTTCCTTTTTATTAGCCATAAAGAAGTGGAAAGGAACAAACTCCAATAGTTCTGGTGTTTTCATAAAGGCCTGAGACCTGACAGCCACTTTCCCTAAAGAGATACCAGTCTGGGTGAGTTCATGGCCTATGTCTTCACAGAGGTGTGGGGAAATGCATGAAAAAGTCTGCCCCACAGAGACAGGACAAGCAGGTTTCCACTCCAGGTGCAGTAGTTGTTATCTCTCAGCCCAGGCAGATACTAATATTCTGTGATACATCCTGCATGGAAGGCGAAGAGCCCTCCTGAGGACTCTCTCTAGGACGCCAAAGTTTTCCACGCAGCCAGGAAATATTGTCCAAGGCTGCCTTGAGGGCACATTCCTGCAAAACCTAAGGCAGAGTTCACACCAGTCCCTGCCTTCAATGTCGCAGTAGGGAGCCAGTACTCCTCACAGCCTTGACAGGGATGGTAGCTGGGTTAAATCTGAGGAACAGATTTCCCCAGATCAGCTCACTGTAGAGGCACCTGCAGCCCCCTGCTCAGCCTGGCTTCTCTGTGGGGCTGTAGTGGGTCTGTCTGGGCTGGAGTGAACTTTCCTCACAGCAGCCCTGCTAGTGCTGTGCTCTGTGTCTGTAGCTGGCACAGAGCTGGTAACACACCAGGGGTTCGGCTGTTGCTGAGCAGTATTCCCACAGTAGCAAATCTTTCTTACAATTCCTCCCTCAAAGACCCATAGGCTGGGTATGCACAAGACCCTGGGCAGTGATACAGCCAGGACAGCTGACCAAGATGGCCAAAAGGCTGTCCCATACCATAGGATGCCATGCTCAACGAAAAAATCTTATAGAAAGGGTAAGGGCAGGGCATATGTTGTTAAGGTATTTGTATTCCAAAGCAACCACTACACATATTAGGATCTATTTCCCAGAAAGTAGCTGAACATCATATGCTGATGGGAAGTAGTGATTTTTTTTTATGTCCTTTGCTTCCATACGTGACCTTTGCTTTCTTTCATTAAACTGTCTTGACCAACAAGTTTTTCAGCTTGTTTTCTCACCCTGTTCTGCTGAAGAGAGGGACTGAGAGAGGAATTGTTAGGGTACCTGACAGACAGACAAGAGCAACCCACCACACAGAAGTCATCAATCAAGGGTGCCAAATCTACACATTAAAAAAAAGGTTGTAAAAGGTGAAATGGACAGTGGTAAATGTACCCATCAAAGAATCAAAAAATTACTACACAGGAAGAAGGAAAGACTAGGGAAGGTGGACTCACCTCTAAATAATCAGTAGTAAAACCATTAATGGAGAGTTTGTGGTTTCCTGGGTCACTGCTGATTGGAGAGCTGCAAACAGGCCCGTTAATAGAGACACCACATTGTTGTCTTCTCGTCTCCAGGATGAGAGCCCTTCTCTGCCTTTTGGTGGTCCCACTGTCCTCTCTCTGCCTGGCTTGTAGGACACATCCCCAGATCAGAATTCTCTGTTCTGTCACATGCTAGTAGCCCTTGCCAAAGTATCCCAGCAACAACCATACAAACTTTGGGGAGTGATGGGAAGACCAGAGAAATTGTCTCACACTCCCTGAGTAATACTAGTCCTTTCTTGCAGTCCCAGTTTCCAGCTAAACATTTTTTTTCGCCAGACTCTACTTTTCTTTAAAGCCCACTGTCACCAATGCAATTAAGTTTTTCTGATAAGGCTTTTCTCTGTGTGTCTGTGTGATTTGTACTTACAACCTCTGAACCTGCTGGCCAAAAATATTGACAGATGTCAGAGCTGCGAAGTTCTAACACTTTATGAAAACCCTGTCAATCCTTCCAGTGAGAAAATCTGGTCATGAAGCTAACCTTAATGAGTAAATGCTTCAAAAAGCTTTGCTAGGCCACTGCTGGATTTTTATTTCACTCAAGTCATCTCCTTCTTTGCAGCACATTTGGGTAAGATTTCAAGTAACCCTGTGAAAACATTAGGGAATTTTCATGATGGCAAGCTTGTGGAGGAAGGATACCCCAAATAAACCCCATACTCTCCACAGGTGATGTCAGAGAGGTAGATGTTTATATTATCATTTTTGGCTGGTCTACCCATCTCCTTCACACAGGAGCATTTTATTTACAGACTAGGTGAGATGGCAGACCTTTAGCACATGGTTGACCATTAGGATTCACTGTTGATTCGTGACACAAGATGAAATTAAAAACTGTTTCCAGAGTTCCTGAGCTCTACCTCCCCTACATTGCCCATGATGGTTGTTACAGCAGTACCTGCCCTAGTAAAAAAACATCAGTAGGGTATTCACTAAGAAGTTCAAGTGCCCAGGAAAGGTGTGGGAGTATGTGCTTGTTGCAGGTATCTCCTGTCTCCAGGAGGAAACGTATTTTAGAAAAGGTCTTTCTGTGCATTAATTAGAGAAACACTGAGTCACCCATCTCATTAAACTGCTGATAGAGATCAGCAAATACTTCCTCCACAGGATTTTGACATCTTCCAGGGGCTGAAGGTAACAGTACAAAGACATGCATCCATTCCCTCTTTTATTGAGAACTTCTGTGAACTGTTTTCTGATGGATCTAAATGTTTGCTATCAGCTTCTGCAGGATTAAACTTGAGGGCTGGATCCTCTTCCCTGTATCCTGGACAGATACTAGGGAGTTGTAAGCTTGATACCCTCCCCATCTGTCCCGATGGCGCAAGGGTGCGAGTGCAGTGAGATGTTCTAATTGGTAATGTCCAGTTCCTGCAGATTGTTTCAAGCCAGTGGCAGGAGGTAAAAAAAAAGGAGAAAAAAAGGCCGTCAACAACAAACCCTCAGCACTCTTTAAGCGATAGTGTTTCTCTGTATTTAAATTCTAGGAGAGGTGAAATGGCAGTTTTGTGACTCTCAGGCCTTACTGATGAAATTAACCCCACTAAATCTTCCAGGCTGGCCAGAGGGTGAGCTTCCTCACACCTCCTCTTGCTACTGGAAGGGGAGCAAAGGAAGGAGATTCACAACCCCTTCTTTAATCCTAGTCTGTCTGCTGTTCTCTTAGCTGAAATTCTCATGACAGATTTGATGTCCTCTTTGACTGCTGGGAGATTGCAAAACAGCTTTTCCTGGTGAAATATCAAACTATCGTTTAATTGTCGTCAAACTTATGTTTTTCAATGGAAAAAAATTCATTTGACTGTGTCCATTAGAAGTTTTTTTAAACAACTCTACCAAAAAAGAAGCTGGAGTTGGTGATTTAATTTCTTATACATTTTAAAATGAAATTTCTGTCAGCTTAATTTATAGAATGTGTGATATGCTATTATGCAGAAGCTGAGGACCATGTCATAGCTCATTTAAGATTTGGTTTAGTATTTTAGGAATCATGAAGCTGTCAGTGTTAAAAAAAGAGTATTTTCATAATGGGCAATAATATGCACTTGAGTCTCATAGGGCAGCACTCATGTGTGTGTCCCCCACCCTTTTTTTCTTCTTATAAGTCAAAGCACAAGCTAGACAACCAACGTTACATTTCAGAGCATCACAAACGCCCTTTGGCAGACAACTTATTCACACTGGAGAAAAAGTGCTTTGCCAGGTTCAAAAATTAATTAAAAATGCCTAATGTGACTCAAGAAATCACACACTGAACCCCTGTGATACATTTTTAATGAAAAAATACTCCTGAAATTCATTAAATGTTGTAGATTTATACCTTCCAAATAATTCAAAGCAACATCTCCAGAACTACCAATGATCTAATCTCCCAAACTGAAAATTATATTAAATAAGGCATTTGACATTCAGCAACTACTCCGAGATATTGTTAAAAAAAAAAAAAAAAAAAAAAGGGAATAAAAAATACTGGTAATTAGAAGACTGAAGGGGAATATGTCATTTGATATAAATCAGAAATGACAGTTCACAAATAATTCAGTGCTTCCATTATTACACTTTAAGGGTTTTGTAGGGCATACAGTGCTGCTTGCTACCAAATAACTCCATCCCAAATGCAGTTATTTGGGATAGCAGGTGTGGAGTTTCTGTATTGATTTGGTATAAGATGACAGCAGCTATTTAGAAGCAATAAAAGGTCTGTGAAGCGAATTGTGCTCCAAACTGACTGGAGTTTTTGATGGGTGTCTTGAGACACCTTGGAGGGACGTAGGTTTTAAGGATTCACCATGCTCAGTGCTCTCTCAAGTGTGTCTGATAAAAGAAGTTGTGTACCCAGAATTACTAATGAAGCTTTGAAGATTTGGAATAGAAATATGCATATTAATCCTTAAAAGGGCTCCATTTTTAAGTCTATTATTGCTGCCTCCTTCTAGAAAAATATCCATTTCTCACCCTGAAAAATCATGTCATGTTTTTTCATCATTCATGTTCTTTAAAAAAGTAAATTAAGCACTTAGATCCCAGTGTCATTGAGGGGTTAGATGTGTCTTTAAGTCATCCTTTAAAAATTTGGATCCTGGTTTTGTTTGGGCAACCACGGAAGCAATGAACATCTACGGGAATGAATTGAACTCCCCTCATTGAACTCCAGGGGGATTCCTTCCATGAAACCTTTCTGCCCAGCACATGGAAAGGATGCATAAATGAGACTTTACCATAGGGGAAGACAAATACTTGTAAAATGTGGCCAAGATGACAATATTTGGGAGTTACATGCTGGCTGTGGATGAGTTACTGGCATCACACTCAGTATAGAAATGGTCTCTGGTTAAACAGGGTTTTGCACCATCTGTCAGGGTTGCATCTACACATTCCTGGGCAAAGCAGGGCAATGAGAAGGAGCTTGAACCTATTGTTGCCTTTAGACAGATGTAGTGCAACCAACTGCCCTGTTTTTGCTGCCCATGCACTTTTATCCATCAGTCTTACATTGCAGTAAAAAACTGACAATCCAGTAGAAAATCCAGAACTCCTGGGAATATTTGTCTATGTGTATGGTGTTCCTTTTCCTTTCATGTATATTCTTCTGCTCTTTAAAATGTTGATTATATCCAATTGAAGCCATATCTTAAAGATAACTTCATGTTTGTCATTGCTACTGCTAAGGAAGTCCAGGGTTTGAAGCGATTTTAAGTTCTCCTGTGTAAAAGATGACCCATCTGGCATTTAATCTAAAATCAAAATTTTTATGAGCCATTATGAGTCAGGGGAGTGAGAAAGAGGGAAACAGATAGATATACACAGTGGCATGTAGCATGTGACATAGGTTTCAGTCAGGCTGGTGGAACATCCTGACCTCAATGATGTAAGTGAGACCACAGAATTTAGCCCATGAAATGGCTAAGATGAAAATGAAAAAGAGACTAAAGAAAAAAAAAGGAAAAAAAAGGAAAAAAAAAAAAAAAAAAANAAAAAAAAAAAAAAAAAAGAAGAAGAAGAAAAAGGAAGGAAAATGAAGGGGAAAAAAAGGAAAAAAATATGAAGAAAACCCCCAAACACTTCCCTTCTCAGAAGTGGGGGGACAGGAAACTGCTGGGTAAAATGCCACCTTTCACTGTAGCAGACGCAGCCTTGCTAAGATAGTGAAACTATGCACAGGGTGCATGAAGAGCAATATGTGACACTTAGCTGGTGCAGTGAAAATCAAGGCATAAGAGAGATGTAAGTGAAGGGGAGAGAAGAAAATAGAAATACAATTCCCATATCTCCAGAAGTAACAATTTTTAACATTTCTTTTGAATAACAACAAAAAAAATCACCCTAAATCTTCAAAATTGAGTCAAAATAGCAAGACTCAGCTTCTCCTGCAAGGAGATTAAAAACCATCTCCAAGAAGACAGATCTGTTGTTTTTGGCCTCCCACAGAGTGTGGAGAGACTTCTCAGCACTGTCATGGCTCAAGCAAAGTCCAACCCACCTGGTCCGAGAATCTGTCCCTGCTCCCACTGAGGATCTGGACAACTTTCCCTCTGTGCTCACACTAAATCCCAGGCAGAGTTGAGCCTGCCCCCATGGCAAGCAGTGGCCATTAAAATTCCAAAGATCTCAGCTGGCTCTGCTGTGTGTTTATGCCAGCTGGAGATCATTTCTCCATAGCTTCCTGATCCAGAAATATTCAAGTTTGTAACTTCTTGAAATCCCTCTCCTCCAGTTCAAATGTAGTATTTTAAAAACCATTTCCTTTATCTGGAGACCTCTGTGGGTTTTGAAAACATGCCATGGGCTTAAAATATTTATTGTAATGGTTATTCTTTTTTTACTGAAACAAAAGTCAATTTTCACAAAACCACAAATGTCTGTGGTCACTCAGGCTTACTAATACTTTCCACAAATATCTCAGACAGTAGTTAAAAGAAAGGAATTTGTTTTAAATTCTGGCACCTGAAAACAGCTGCTGTGACTTTTTGATATTTTCATGCATTGCTTGGGAAAAAGAAATTGGATGCACTCTTTTGCAGTATTTCTTAAAGGTTCTATCAGCCTACCAAGTGATAGCAGATTAATAATTGTGGAAAATACAATTAAAATTGCCAGACAAAATTTAATTAGCTCAGAAGGTCACCTCCTAGAGTCAGGTATTAGACGAATATATTGTTTATGCTGCCTGAGCAGAACAATGAATAAATGCTTGTTGCTTTGCTGGTAAACAAATGTCATTTCTGGGATGAAAAGGCAAAAACCTCTATGTGGAATGGGGTGGGCTGTGCAACAAAAGATGCTGGCACAGCCTGGCCCTGCTGAGCAGGTGGGAGGACAGGCGCTGACAGAAGTGTGGTGGTGGCAGAGGACACTCCCACGAAGGTTTCACCTGAGAGCCCATGGCTTCTCCTTCACCCCAGCTGCCTTAGGGAGCAGGGAAATGCACTTCCCGAGAACAGCAGGACTTGACACCGGTGATTGACTCTGGGCTGTAAATCCTGGGAATCCTGCACTGCTCTGTTGCTTCAGCTTGAGCTTTAACCTAGAAATTCAAGTGATTTATGGCAGTTTCCTGTACAAGGCAGGGACCGGGGTCTGAGGAGCCCCTCTCGAAGGAAGCTGGGCTGAATGCAAAGCTGCTGGGGCTGCTGACTTGTTCAGAGCAGATGTTAATAATGCTCTCTCACAGCATTACTGAACCTCAAGCTTTTCTTCACACATCATGTGGTCTTCATGACATTTTTACTTTGTGTTATCCCTTCCTGGAACACTGAGCTCTAAAAGCCTTTCTTGTTGTAACCAGCTGCCCTGGGTTACTGCGGGGAGAACCCCTTGAGAAAAAACAACATGTGATCTCTATTCTGGGCAGATGTGAAGGTCCCAAATTTGTGCCTGTTGCCACTACAGCCGTGCTGCAGCTGCCACCACCAGCATCCAGCACTGCTGTCTCCAGCACACCAAAAGGGGCTCCTCAGGTAGGATAGAGTGAGGCTAGATTTGAGCTTACAGAAACACCTTGGACAGGCTGAGAGGGTGCTTTGCTTCAAAAATTCCTGGTTCCTGTTGAAGAAACTTGCTCTTCCCTTCACTACATGTACAATCAATTCTCATGCTTCTATTTCCAGCAGACAGATACCCACTGTCAGCCCAGCACTGCTGAGCAGATTCTGCCACTCCACAGAACCAGTGCTGCAAAATCTGTTACTCAGAAGAGGAGCCAAGGCCTGGCTGGCCATGAAAATTGAATTGTTTCATCATGCCTGAAGCATGGAGGGGTCCCTCAAAGGCACGGTGTCGGGAAAAAGGTCTCTGCCTCTGGGAAGCTCTGGCTTCTGCCTATTCATAAAGAATCTTTTCTAATTTTTCTTTTTTTCTTTTAAAAAGGAAAAAATACAGAGAAGCATATGCATTTTTACAGTCTAAATCACAGAACCACAGAAAGGCTGAGGTTGCAGGGGATTTCAAGAGGTCATCCAGCCCAAACCCCTTGCTCAGGCAGGGCCACCTACAGCCAGTTCCTGAGGACCATGTCCAGATGACTCCTGAATATCTCCAGTGAGGAAAACTGCCCGATCTGCCGGGGTAATCTGTGTCAGCATTCAGTCAGCCTTGCAGTAAGGAAGTGTTTTCTGGTGTTCAGAGGGAAGCTCCTCTGTTTCAGTCTTTGCCCATTGCCTCTGGTCCTAGCACTGGGCATCACGGACAAGAATCTCTCTGCATCTAATTTGTACCCTACCTTCAGGTATTTATCTGTATTGATAAGATCCTTCCAAGCCTTCTCTTCTCCAGGCTGAATAGTCCCAGTTCTTTCAGCGGTTCTGCATTTCAAAAATGCTGTATTGCTTTAATCATATTCATGGCCCTTTGTTGGACTCTCTCAAATATGTCCATGTTTGGCAGCTCAGCCCTGGATACAACATTGAAGATGTGTCTCAAACAGTGCTGAGTAGAAAAGAAGGAACACATCCCTCATCCTGCTGGCAGTGCTCTGCCTGATTAGTCCCAGGACACCATTGTCCTCTCTGTTGCAAGCACATGTTGCTGGCTCATGTCCAATTCAGTGCCCACCAGGACCCCCCTGTAGTGCACAGGTGATTTCCATCTGTGGTTCCATGGTGTTTTCCACCATGCATGGGTGCATAAGGTTGTTCCTTCCCCAGTACAGGAATTTTTCCTTCCTTTTGTAGAACAACTGATCCCATGTTTTAGAAATAAGTCCTTTAAGTGACTTTAAAACAGAGAAGAAACTCGACAAGAGGTAGAACGAAATGCTGAAGTATGGGAGTAAATGGAGCATCACTGAGGGCATCCCTCTCGGGGAACTGAGAGAGTGAGGAGCACAGAGGAAGAGGGGCTGTGTCCCTTTCCCTACCCTGCCTGGGTCCTGTCCAGTGTCCTGTGTTAAGGCTGCAGCCAGACCATACCCTCACAAGAAACGACATGAGGTTTGCTCCAGGACAAAAAACTTGAACATAGTGAAAGTTGTTGAGCACCCTTCCACTACTTGCTGGGATTTGCAGGGAGAGGGCTGCCACCAGGCATGCAGCCACGTGGAAGAATCCAGGGAGAGTCATGAATACTGTCATGGCTATTTCTGCTTAGGAAAGTCCCCCTTGGAGCTGATTCTGAAGGAGTTGTGACAGTACAACTTCCCTGGCAGAAAAGGCATTGCTTTTCCAATAAAATATTTCACAAATGGTCATCAGTTTAACGTATTACCAATTTTGAAGGCATTTTTAATGTGAGAAGAATTGAAACAACTTTCAACTTTCCAGTACTTACTCATTCTGTGTTGACAGATTAGATGAGTTTATATCATATTTTATTGTGGAGTGTATGTGTTAGAGCAATATTGCAGTAATCTGGGCTACCAACCCTTTGCTTTATCTTGTTTAATGTCCTGCATCTTTGGGAGTAGAACTGTCATTTTAGTCCAGTCCAGAACATTTCCCATTAGTCTCAATACATCCTCTAGGAATGTTAAATGGAGTCAAGGGAGAGAGAGGGAAAAGAGCACAGACCCAGTTATAAATATAGGACATTCTTTTTCTTTAACTGTGAACTTTTACACAATAAATGATGTCTTCTGAGTCTGGTGTGGTTTATATTGGGCACATATTTTTTCAGTAAGAGGAACTCAGGAGTTTTCTGCAGGGAATTCCTCTGCTTTTATTAAGATTAAAAGGAATTCACTTCTTATAACTATGCTTAATTGCCTGCTCTCTTGACATAACCTTTGAGAAGAGTGAGGGTTCCTCTTGCTTTCCAATAGCAGAACATCCCTAGAGACCCTACTATCATGTTTTCCTTCATCTGCAGAGGTGCACTGAAAATTGAGGATAAGAGCTTTCCGTGTCAAGCTATGCTATAAAGAAGTTGAAAGCTGAAGACTAATGAGGCTTAGGGAGAACATCCTGTGCCTTGGTCCATAGATCTGAAGGGCTAAAAAGATCTAAATTTCTTCACTAAGGGGGAAAATCATGCCTGACCAATCTAGTGACATTATACGATGGAGTGACTGCAGCAGGCAACAAGGGAAGACTGACTGATGCCATCTGCCTAGAGTTCTGTAAGGCCTTTACACAGCATGACCTGATTATCTCCAAATGGAGAGACATGGATTTGATGTGGATAAGGAATTGTCTGGACGGGGGCAGCCAGAGAGTTGTGGTCAATGGCTCCTATGTCCAGGCAGAGTCTGGTGATGAGTGCTGTCCCTCAGGCTGTGTCGTGGGACTCTTCCGTACCTTCCATTCATCAGTGACATGGAAAGGGAAATAGAGTGTACCTTCAGCAAATCTGCAGATGACACCAAGCTGAGCAGGGCAGTTGACACAACAGAAGGATGGGATGCCATGCAGATGCACCTGGACAAACTTGAGATGTGGGCCCTCGAGAACCTCATGAAGTCCAATAAGTCCAAGTGCAAAGTGCTGCAACTTTGTTGGGGCAATCCCAGACAAAAGTACAGACTGGGAGGAGAACTCATTGACAGCAGTCCTACAGAGAGGTTTAGGGGTTCCTTTTGGGTGAAAAGCTGGACATGACCTGGCAATGTGTGCTGGCAGTCCAGAAAGCCAATCACATCCTGGGCTGCATCCAAAGCACCATGGGCAGTAGGCCAAGGGAGGGGATTCTGGCCCTCTCCTCTGCTCTTGTGAGACCTTCCTCTGGACCTGCTCTCACAAGTCCTCAGCACAAGACATAGACCTGTTTGAGCAGGTCCAGAGGAGGGCTGCAGCACCTCCTCTGTGAAGACAGGCTGAGAGAGTTGGGCTTATTCAGTCTGGAAAAGAGAAGGCTTAAGGGAGACCTTAAGGTAGCTTTCCAGTACCTAAAGGAAACTACTAAAAAAGATGGAGAGAAACTCTTTACATGAGCAGATAAAGACATGACAAGGGGAAAAAAATTTTAAACTTAAAAAGGGGAGATTTAGATTAGATGTTAGGAAAACATTGTTTACTGTGGTGCTGATGAGACACTGGATCAGGTTGCCCAGAGAAGTGGGCATCCCTGGAAGTGTTTAAGACCAGGCTGGATGGTGCTCTGAACAATCTGGTGTAGTGGACTGTGTCCTTGCCCTTGGCAAAGAGGTTGGAAGCAGCTGATCTTTAAGTTTCCTGCCAACCCAAACCATTCTGTGATTGCAGCTGAGTAGGCAGATGAGGCTCACCTGGAGAGGAAGAGGGCCAAGGGATGCCTGAGAGACACAAACCAGTTGTAATTTCATCAGTTTTCCTCCAATTTAATAAATGCATTGCCTCAGTGGCTTTCTGTAAATGTTGTACCACTTGGTCTCCTGCAGAGACTTTTCCCCAGAGCTCTCTGCCTGTGCATTCATTTAAGGCCACACTGCGAAGATATCTATTTTCTAGGACACCTGCTGCTCAGGGAAGCTCTTTGCCATGCCCAGGTCTTGTGAAGCATGCCCCTTTCAGGTGAGTGTCTTCACAGAGAGCCAGGCAGACTAAAATTTCCTTCAGATGTCTCCTTTTCCTCCCGATGATCCAGGTGTAGAAGGAAGTAGGTTGTTCCCACCCACAGCTCACAGGGAAAGAGAGAACAGGCTGAAAAATCTGAAGCTATAGATCAGACAAGGAAAACTGCAGTAGTTAACTGGATACCTCTGGTGACAGCTTAAGTGTCCCAGAGAGATAGGTCTCCAGAGGCAATTGAAGTGTCTGCTGTCACAAGCAAAACATCTAAATTTTAAGATGTCTCTTGCATCAAACTTGGATCTCTGGTTCCTGTGTGGAGAGGTCAGCTGTGTTTCAAGCCACCAGAGAAGCTGCAGCAGCAGACAGTGATCTGCACCAGGGGAAGCTGGGAAGAGTGAACAAGGAAAGAAGCAGTGAAAGAGATTGTGCAGAAGAAAAAGTTGATAAAGAGAGATGGAAGATCAAAGTGAGAGGACAGAGGGAGGAGGACAGAAAACCAGGGAAAGAGACAAAAGGGCAGGTTGGGAGAAAATGGGAGGAGACTGAAAGAAGATAGAAACTGGGGCAAGAGAAAGGGATAGGGAAATTAATTGGAAAAAGAGTATGAAAAAGTGCTGCCTGAAAAAGGAGATGGAAAAAGGAGCAGAACACAGTGGACCAAAGATGTAAACAAACAATACTTCCAGAACAGCAAATGTTTCCAGAGAAATAAGATGTAATTGGAGAGGGGTATGGACCCTTACTTCTCCCCAAGTTAAATTAATACAAACATATGCCCCCCCCAGCAACAGTCCATCAGCAGCAAATAGATATCTTAGACCAAGTCATCATAAATGCTTCTCTTGTGCTACAGGAGAGGCACTGCCTCTCCTGGGAGCAAAACAGTCAAAGCAGTCTCTTTGAGACTTGAGAACACGTTTCAGCCTCATATTTCTAAGGATCCGAGAAAGAAGGAAAGAATGAAATTAAAGCCCCCTCTGCCCTCAGCAGGAAATAACAGACAGTTTTTCCTCTAGGGGCTCAGTTTCCTTCTAGCTCTTACACCCAGCTGGCATCATAGTGGCAGCAGGATGAATACAGTTGATTGAACCCATTGCTCTTCTGTGTCACAGATGGTTTAAGGTCTTGCAATCATTTTACTCATCACAGTTAGGAGGTGAATTATTCCAGGTTGGGATTCTTGATAGCTTCAGTAGTTTGAGTTTTAGTAAGAACCTCTCTTCCCTATGACAGATGCTATTTCTGTTCTTTCTTCTTGTGAGCAAACCCTTGCCATCTTCTTACCCCTCCCCTTTCTTTGTAGTCCTGGTGAGAAAGTTGAAGTAAAAGCCTTCCCCTCTGGCTCTGGTTGCATTTCTCCAGTCCCTCCATGCTCCTGACAAAAGATACAGCATCCCAAAGCTTGTTTCTCTCTATCTAACAAATCTCACACATCAGTTAAGTGTGCCAACCTCCTAGCTCCATTTCCTGTTGGCTTTATGCCCTTTTGCTCCTCTTCCCTTTGACCTTTGCTGCCAGGTACAGGAACCAAGTCACGAAGTCATGACTGGTACCTACAGCTTGGAGCCCAAAGCTTGGTAGATCTGTCTTCTTCCCTGGGGTGCCCAGCTCTGTGGCCTGAGGCAGAGCACATCACTGCAGCAGAAGTCAAGAAACATCCCCCACTGTTAATTATCTGGTTAGTACTACCCAGTACCAAGAAGTAGAGCAGTGATGGCTACTCACTTCTTAGTTCAGAGTCTCCCATGCCAATTCTTTTTCAGGCTATCTAATTATGTGGTGTTTCCATTTTCTGAGTTCGTTCCCTTCACCCCAAAACTGCAGTAGCAGCTTGAGATACTCATGAGCTAAGTACCACATAATTTCCCAGTAAAAGTAATTCCTCAGTTCTATTATCCTCTTTCATACTGCATTATTGTAGTCCAGAAATCCACCTTGCTGACTGTCTCTCCACAGATATCACCCAACAGAGTAGATCCTATAGAAAAAATGTCAGTCTGTCATTTCAGTCTAGTTGAGGAATCAATTAAAATTTGGATGACAGCTGCAAGTAGCAAAGAGCACTGCTCAAAACTCCACCTGCAAGCAAGGCTGTGCTAGAGCATGACCTGTGAGTTTTATGGTTTATCTCGGGCCTGGTATGGCAAATGTAGGATGCATAAACATATTGCAGAGCAACAAAGCCTTTAGTCCCAAATGCTACTATCAATAAAGATGGCAACATAGTGAGGCCACAAAGAAGGAGGTAATTTCAGGATAAAGAATGGGACTGCAATGAGCTATTGCTTTCTTGCTCACTCCCCCAAGTCAGTTAAAACTGCCAAGCAGAAATGCCTACCTGCACAAACACCCTGGACGCTAGATTTAGCTTTTTGACCCACCTCTCTTATTTGCTAGATCTAGTTGCAGACACTGACAACTTCTCAGCCGTGTTTTCCCTCACCATCTGTATAATTATTCAGGCTACTAGGTGCATGCGGTATAGATGTACCTAGTCTTGTAATTATTAAAATAATTAAACATATTCTCTTTACTATTCCTATTTTTTTTTTTCTGCAAAGGGATTGACATATAGAACTTATTGAAATTTAAATTGACAATCAGTTTAGATTCAGGTGCTTTAAGATGAAAAGTCTTAAGTACACTGAAAATTCTGTCCTCCCATCTCTCTACAACTACAGCTATGAGGAGTGCTTACTTATGGAGAGGAATCCACATGCATTCTGGAACATGCAAAGCCAATAGAAATTACAGTAAATACATGTCAAAATAGGTCATTCAGGAAGTGGTCATTATTTTATTTTAAACAATCAAACAGACAAACACCACTACCCCACCAAAGTCAAGTCAACCACAGCCACACCAAAAAAACAAAATATAACTAAAAACCCCCAAACTACTAAAAAGTGTGCAGATCCTAAACAGAATTCTTTGTTTTGCTGCCAGTTCAGAGTAGCTGGGTGGCAATAACCAGTGCATCCTGGTTGCTGCAGTCTACAACATTAGGTTTACACTAGCCTACAACACAACAATTACATTTTCTAGGTGAGGACACTGAAGAATACATCAGATTTATGGTGCTTTGAAAGCACACACAGGAGACTTTTCATTACCCAGGCCCCAAAGGAGATATAATTGTTTTCAGAATTTATGTGCAATAAATCCCTCTGCATGGTTATTTGTTAATAAGTTCTGTTGATCATACTTTTCAGTGCCTTTAGTGCCTCCTCTGTGTGTCATAGTAATGGAAGTCCAAGTTTTGTGTGTTGGACAGTTGGGGCATCAGTAACCCCGCAAACTTAGGTATGAAAAGGGTAATATCTCATGCTGAGGCCAGAAGATAGTGGTCATGGGAGGTCAGAAAAAGTTCTGCATCTCTGCACTTTGCTGCTGTGCCATGGTCTGTACAAATGGTGAGGCAAAGGATGTTTCTTATTTTGGGAAGGCACGTGAGTAGGCAGCGTTAGAAACATCCAGCTGTAGGAGGAATGGCTCGTTTTTCTGATTTGCTAGTATTTCTTCTGACTAGCAAAGTAGATCTGTAAATCAAGTCACATCTTTGCACCCCTATATCTGTTCTACCTTTTGGTCTCCATGAACTTCTCCAAGTAAATCCATCTCACGAGCAACAGCTCTCCACGAACTGTTGCAAGGTGAGTCCATCCCACAGGCAACAGTGGGTACCTTAAGTGTCACACAGACACTGTTAGTGTGCCCAAGCACACCTGTCCCCTCCCAAAGACATTCTGAACCCCAGGAGAACAAACAGTGATGTTCACATGTCACTGAGCGCCACCCAGGCGGGGTGAAGAGCACACAAGTCATTCTCTGGCTGCTCTCTCTGTAAGGGTGAGACAGAGCCACTATCACAGAACAAGACCATAGCAATCACAGGTAATTTCCAGGTGAAGAATGCTATGCTTCATCATCATCATTATATCAGCAGGGAATCCCCTTGGGGATCAGACGTGAGCAGAACACAATTAGATGTCATGGAAATCTTTTACCCAAACAAGGGTTTAGTTTAGGGTTGGTTTAAAAAAAAAAGTGCAATGAATTGTAAGGTTACATTCAAGAATGTTTGCCTGAAAGCTGATTCTATGGAGGTTTTGATTATCATCTGTTATCAAATCGCTTCTTATTTGTAACCTTTTATGCCTATAGCATGAACTAGCCAAATTTGGACTAGAAGATCACTTATAAGAAGATATGACAGGGCAGGCAAAAACTGGATCTTTATGGTGAGTTGCAGCCTTAAAACATTGGAAAATAAATGGATGATATAACCCTAAAACTACACATCAATCACTGCCACCCAGCCTAGGAAAAGGATATCACTGCCTTGACATTGTTCCCTGCAGCCCTCTTTCTCCGAACAGCCCTGTGTGCAACAGGAACCATACTCACTGATAAAACAGCAAGAATTTGACTTTTCAGAATCTAATTTACAGCTTCCAGTACTGCTCTTTCACTAGTGAATCTTTTGTTTCACTTATGTGTGAAAGGGAAAAAAAATCATCAGCTTCCTGTGCTGCTGGGTACATCTGTGAAAGGGAAGGGAAGGGAAGGGAAGGGAAGGGAAGGGAAGGGAAGGGAAGGGAAGGGAAGGGATTCAGCAGAAAGTTCATCTTTGCAGAAGGTATATTAGGGAAATAGTCTCTCCAAATAAGACCTGTGAGACCTTACTGGGGTATTATGAAGGACCTGCCCTCTCTCATTGCCCAGCTGTGTGGGGTCCCTTAGTCTCCTTTGCTGCCCATTCATTTTTAGAAGTGACATATGGCAGCAGTCACAGACTCTCCTTCAGTATCAAATGCTGCTTTTCCTTTGGTCCTAGAGACACATATTTTGAATTTGCTTCCCATATATATAACTGAAATGTCATCTGTCACTTCAGTGTGAATTGGGCTGGAAAGACAGCCTTCAATCACACCAGTGCCATTGAAAAGGGAAGGAGGAAGTGCACAAGGCTCCCATTATAAGACTCTCATACCATTCCTTGGAGTGCAGCTTTGCAATACATTTGGAGGTGAGCTGGAGATGAGACAGAAAGGTCCTGACAGGATCTATCTTCAGCCCAGAGAGCAGATGGTCTCAGAGACCTGTTTCTGAGCTGGTAACAAGAGAGCCTTGTTGTCATAGGTATGAACATTAGCAATGGCAAAGGCTCACACGGGCAAAGCCAGATCCAGTGATCACATTGTTCAGCTGCATCAGCTGACTTCTTCAAACAAAACCTAAGCCACCTCCAATACTTGGTGGAAAGACAGCACAGGAAGAAGATAAAATGAATCTCACTTAAGTAAATAAGTAGAATGTTAAGAAAACAAACCCTGAAGGTTTAGTCAAACACAAAGGAGAGGGGTTTTCTCTGGACAGTTGTCAAAGCCTGATCCTCCTTCACATCTACAGCAGCAAAGGAATTGCCAGGCTCTCTGACCTGCGCCCTGAACCACACCAGTGGGCATTGCTTGCAGCGTGTGCCTCCAGCACCTGGACCAAGCAGATCTGCAGGAAGGTGAAGCTTAATTCTCTGTCTAATGAGCTGAAGCAGCAGAGTGCTCCATTTCCTTCAGGCATAATCCAATTTCCACTTATGGAATAATCCCCTTCACCTTCAGACAATAACTTTATCCATCAAGGGTGAAAGAATGAAGAAGATTATCACTTTACTGAATGAAATAACCTATTGGTCCCTAAAAAAGCCTTTGTCCATATGTGGCTCTAGCTGTTGGCTGCTAACAGAGAATGACTCTGTCACTGTTCCTGTTCTTTAATGCATGTCTGTATTCCTGCTCCACTGTGATGTCACTGTCACCTATTTCCCCGATTCCCTTTTAATCTTATTGTCAGAAAAGAAGCTTGATCACATCCCCTCAAAGTAGATTCTGGCTCCTAAGTCAACAGAACTCAGGATGTTGCTTTATCTAGTTTTTCTTAAAACAACTGGCAGAACTTCGTTTACATATTGGCTAAGAAGCTCAGAAACCCCCTCAGATGACTGAAGTTAAGGATGGAATAAGTCAGTGCTCACAACTAACAAGATTATTTTATCCACCTGCCATTCTCAAAGTGCAGACAATGAGAAGATCAGACTGCTGTGTGTCCTAGAGTTTATCTACTGCTTTTGTATATAATTTGTACTGCGCATCAGAGATTACTTAGAATAAAACAGAGGCATTCCTACCCTCCTTTTGCAGAACAGGATATGTCACTAGGGTGTGGGGAGTGATCCAGGACCTTCCCCTTCACAGAATGACAATGGTTTGCAACTTCAAAGAACTGTCTCCAAGAGGCTTTGCTACCATTGCTACAGCAATTAAGTCAATGGGCTGCACCACTGTTTTCTTCTTGGAAACAAACGTGGACACATTTGTGAGGTGTGCTTTAAGGTGTCCAGGGAGAGCTACATCTAGGCTAGTTCAGGCATTGTTTCTAGTTATCTGGATGGATACTACAGTTTGAAAATCCATACAATACTTCTCCTTTGTGTATAACAACACAAGTGCAAGCAACAGGTCACTGAACTTTGATTAAAAGAGAGTATAAAACACATTAAACTTGGTTTGGGGAGCTTTGGTATGAAAGTCTGTCACACAGTTGTTCAGATCCTTGCACCAAGTCTCAGCTGTTGATCAGAAATTCACTGTGTTATTTTAAAACAGCTAAACTATGTCCTTTGAAGGAAGGGAATGATTCATAAGCTTGGACTGGGCTCTGTTGCTATCTAGTATGAAATTTTTTAATATTGAAACAAGCCATAAGTTCTAGACAGGATGGCTGGAGATAGACTGAATCATGAACAGATATACAGAGATATGAGCTGCACATATGTACACATACTGGTATTTTTCTTCCATAATACTCATTACTTCAGTATCAAAGCATGCATTTGCTTAGCAGCAATTCAAAGACCTTGAAGATCTTTGAAGGAAGCAGGGAAGAGGAAATTTAAGTAATTCCATTGCTGGAAGACATGGAGAGGGTTGGTAACGGTCACCTACTTCTCATAGGAAGGAGCATCATCTTAATAATGAATCTAATATAGTTTGCATTTTATATTAGTAAAATTACACTGTAGTTGGAGTAACTTAACCCTGTCCTGATCCAGTGTTGGTATTTATGAGCAGTGTGGCACACCAACATAAATAACAAGTGAGAAACTTCCTCCTCACTCCAAGTGCCTTTTCCTTCTCACATAGGCACCTGGTCCACACAGAGTCAGCTGGTCCCAAAGCAGCAGTGGAGGAAACCCTGGCAAGAGTTGCAAGCAGAAGATTAGATTTAATTGAACGACATTTTGATTTGTAAAGATCACACAGATGGAGAAGCCTGATTTAAAGGAAAGCTAAAGGTCATGCACTACTTAGGCAGGAGTGGAATTTGTCCATCCTGCTAACTCTAAAAATAAACTTTTAAGAATGTAATAAAATTGGACTTAGGACTAGAGGCATTTTGTATGTTTTGAAATGCTTACGTATGAGCCGTGTGGGTCACATGTGCCTAATGAAGGGAACAGGGAATTTGCATAGTGATTAAAACCATGGGCATGAATACTGTAAGTCTGCAAGATGGAAACCACGTTGCTGTCCCAAGTTCACCCATAAACTAAGGCAATGATTTCACTGCCCTTGATTTGAGACCTCTCAGCACCAGATCAGCAGCAATGTCTGTAACCTTTGAGCAGTGGGTGCATATGATCCAATCACTGAGACTGGGAAGGGTTATAGGACCTCATCCATTGACTTCAGAGGGCTTAGGAAAAACCCTTTGCAGCTTGTGTATGATTTCTTTTTTCCTAATTACATTCCATGATAGATAAGGTTTGGGATAATGAAAAAACTCAGTCTTCACCCCCAAAGGACAATATATGATCCCGCATGTACATCAGTTTCAATTAGTGTTACCAGGAAAGGCAAGCCCTTCTGAAAAGCTGGCTCAGGAGTACTGATTTCTCTATGATGGGTAATGACCATGAAAGTATGGGAATACAGCTGGAGAGCAAGATTCAGAGCACTGCTCAACTCGTGACTGAAGTGGATATGCTAAGTCTAGTGGGCTGCAAGCCCTGGCAAGTCAAGGCAGAGCCCTGAATGAGGAAGCAAAAGGTGTGCTTGGTATGCTTTGTTTGAGAGAAATCACACAGGACCATACATGCCTGTGCAGGTTTGTGCAAAGCTATGATTTAGCAATGTTACTAAGAAACGTGATTGTTGCTAATTTTAGCTATAGCTGAAAAGGTATATATTGAGCTTTTGGAATCAATAAAATTGGCTTCATGCATCCAAACCATGGAGTCCACGTCTCTATCAATCATCGTCATGAAAGAACTCAGAGCTCACAAAATTAAAACAGCTCTTTTTGTAAAAGAAATATTTACAAAGTTTCGGCAGCTTTTAAGCCACGTACGCATTGAGTGATAGCATGGATATATCTATTTCTCATGCCTACTGATCTTGCTTGCCTCCTCCTGAGCGCCAAGATTATTACCAAAGGTACCAATGACACAAGATTTGGTGGGAGAGTTGCCTGAGCCACCAGTGCAGGTGACACATAAGTGCCACCTACTTCCTTGTAGGTTCTATATGCAATGAAAAAGTAGGAGAGCTTAAAAAAATTCTCACTGTCATGATAAAATACAAAGCAGTCATCACATGCAGTACAATCCTTCCTTGAAGGTTATCAATCCAATGTGATATTTTGAGAAGACCAGCTGCTACAGAGAAACATTAGATATATTGTATCATCAGAACAGACTTCCACCCTAAGGGAGGCATATTGTTACCAGTTGTTTGAGGAAAGAATAGCTTAACCCAAAAATAAATACTCCAAGGCCTTTTAATATACAAGCGTGAAATGAGGTTTCATCCTACAGTACTCCAAGTAAACTCCAAACCATTTTCATTCCCTGTGCCCTCCAGTGAGAGCAGAGGGCCTCAATTTCCCTGAGGAGTTTAGTGTGCATACAGAGGAAGGTTGCCAGTGTGAGGATGGACATGTGTTCAAAACTGAATTTTGTTCCTCAGAAGCACAACTTTTCCTACACAAGCAGGATTTACCCTGATCATGATTTGAAACCCAGAAAGCAAATGCCAGTGAGATAAACTGGGAAGTGCTGTCTTTCAGTGGGACTTGCACACATCACTGTAGGAAGAAAGGTGATATTTTGAGTGGCATAAAACTGCCTACAGACCTCAAATATACTTCTTTTTCATTGCATTAATATTTGTCTAGAACTGTTCAATTCAAGGAGTCACTTCACCATGCATGAGAACAGAGTGGTATAAATCAGGCTGCTTCAGGAGCTGATCTGATATGAAACTATGCTTGAGATCTGGGCAACAAAAAAGATGGCTTCTTAAAGCACTTGCAAATACTTAGAAACTATCCAAAGAAGAAAACTTACACTGGTGTGTGCAGGTTTGCTGCATAACAACCTTATTGCAGGTCTTTTGTGCAGAGCCCAGGCATTCAGTGAAATGCAGATGTACATGAAAACATCTGGCATCTGAGAAGAAACCTGCAGCAATCCAAGGCAGGGAGCTCAGCCCAGCGGGTCTTCTCTATGTCCCTGTGACTCTGAACCACAAAGCCCCCTTTCACTGCATCTGATCTTTGCTGTGAACCTCACAAGGACATCAGTCTGGTGGCAAGCAAGAGATTGGAAGGCCTCCAGATTCAGAAATCATGGTTTTAATCCTGGCAGGAGCCAAACACAGTAAAAGCAAGCCCAAAGAAATTATAGTCATCAGGAAATTCTGATCATCCTTTGGCTGTATCTATCAGTTCCTCAGGATCATAACCCAGACCCTTGTGTGTACATAACCACTCTAGTTGTCATCATCCAAATAATTAGAACAGACAGGATTTATGTGTTTTGCAGGTTATGGGCACTTGCATTTCATGATAAGCATTTTGTAAGCTCTTAGACTTCTAACTAGCAAAATCAGAGCTGAATTTAAGTTAATTCAAGACTGAAGGTTCCTTATATGACGAAATTGGTTTAGGGTCTGTATCTGTCTGATTTTAATACAAAGGATTCCCTTTGGATTTTGTTCTCATGAGACTTTTAGTGCCGGAATCACAAGAGAGTCTAAGGAATTCAGAGGGTGAGCTCCTCAGTCTGTTGTTCTGTTAACAGTGTGCCTACAAACACTAAATGTAAACACTAAATACAAAATGTAGAATGGAAAAGTAAGATGCATTCCTGTCTCCACTACTCATTAGTGCTGCCTTGGGGTGAGAATAGCATCTCAGTTGAGCTATGGCAGAGCAGGGTGTGAAGCAATTACCAAAAGAAAAGATCTTCATATCAAATAGGTCCATCTCATCTCCTTGTTAACAGCTCCCCAAAAATCTCCTCCCCTGGTTTCCCCATTGCTCGGGAGCATGTCCTGCATACAAGCACACCAACTGGCAACCTATTTACTTGGGACTGGCCACTGAATCCCCTTTCCCCTCTATTTTCCCACCTTTGTTCCTCTACACCAGTTTTATCCTTCCCTTTCCCTGTCTTTGGTTTCTCTCCCAGCCTGTCCCATACCAGCTCCTGTGGAATCCCCAGCTGCTCTTCCTCCACATCCTATGATGTGTCCCATTCCTAGGCAGGGATGCCTCTCCCAGCTGTGAGGTGATCTGGGGAGCTGTTTCCCCTGGGAAGGGTGTTACCTCCTGCCCATGAAGCTGAGGCTCACCTGGAACAGCCTCTGCCCAGTTTAGAATCTTGTGTCTCTGACTGGGATATTATGGTTCCACGGCTTGTCCTTCTGCCTCTGTGTGTGTGTAGATGAGCCTTCAATCACACAGCCTAATACAGTTCTTCCAAAATACATCACATCAGATTAAAGAAGATCCTGAGGACAACCCTCTGGCTCTACATCTGTGTCTTGCAGCTTTTCTGTATGGCTTTGAATAAAACACTTTTTCGGTCTGTACCATGGGACATAACACACCAGGTGAAGTGGAGGAGGGTGATGATGTTGGGCACTTTTTTAATGGTTGTGAGATGCTGCCAAAGACTCCGTTGAGAAAAGGATAATGAAGGGAACACACAGGGCTGTGCTTCATCCAGACTATGTTAGAAACAAAAAGGGAAGAGAGAAATATGACTGTTCTTAGAGAAGGATACTTTGTGGGCACTCAGGACATCTGTATTCATTTAAAGAACTCTAGAAAATCTTGACTGTATGGAAGTGATCTGCACTCTCTGCATCATGGAATAAGCCTCCATGGGGACATGGGACAGGAGAAAACCAGAACTCTGGACCTGTGCTTCCTTGTGCTACCACATATCCTTTATCCCATACAGCACAACTTCCAATACCAGCCTTGCTGCCCTAGAGGGCTATAGTCTGTCCATCTTCCTCATTTGGGGCATTAAATGCAGGTGTTGATGCTTGCTTTGTCTTCTCCCTTGAGGCCAAGGTAAAGCACTACTACACTTGCTGAATTCATCACTTCGTGCAAACTACATTTATATGACAGCAAATCTATATAACTTTCCCGTATCCATTTACTCTGTTGTTCAGCTGTCAAAGAAAAGGCAGCCCATCAGGTCCTTGCCAAAGGGCACAGTAGCTGCCTCTTTCTCCTGGCTTAGTAGGATACTTTGCCCTACACAAAGCCAGACACCAGAGCAGAAGCCTCCTTAGGATTTTTCCTCAAAGATGCAAAAAACCCCCCAAAGCTCCAGATCTCTACTCTAATAAATGATTGGGGTTATTTCCTCTCAGTAGTTCATCTTTAACTTTTGACAATTAGTCTGGTTCCCCTTTATATTTCCTGTTTTCCATAAGCTATAAACATGCATAAACCAGGAAAATCAAAGGAATGGAAGAGGAAGATAGGTCCCAAGAGCAGGTACCAATGTGAGGGAGGGAAAACCTCGGTCTATCTGTGCTTTATTATCAGTCATGAGATGATGACAAAACACCACTGTGAAAACAGGCTTTGAGTCTAATGTAGACTTTATAGGGAGATGGAAATAAAAGTTGTCCCAGAATAGGAATCTGAGATTGCCTGATAGGTCTACATTGAAATGAGGTCTGGTGGGTCTCTCATTAGACACTGAAGACACTTCTGTTCCTAGGTGTAAGACGCGGTCCGAGATTCCCCATTTTTGGCTCCCAGCCCTCATCAAGGACAGAGACTAAGACCTTCACCACGCACAAAGACTGAGACCCCAAGGGGTTTTGCATAGGGTTCTGGCCTGGCTGATGTGGATGCTCGCCAAGGCTTGGCTTGCAGGTGTGCTCACTGGGAGCTGATAAGCCTGGTGAAGGCTGCATTCCTGAGGAAATTACATCCTTCACACTTTGGTGTCCCGAACAAGGACTCCTAACTTCAGGAGAACAATCTGTACTTGCCTTCTGTCACAACCAGCCTCCTATCGATCTTTCCTCCCCTCCTGGCCAGCTACCCACCTTGCTTCCTAAACACTATAAAAGACACTCTAAGTTAACCAAAGAGAGATCTCCCCACTGAAGAAAGACGCATCTTCGGAGTGGACGGTCCCAAGGACGGACTTAGTCTCTTCTGTTGGTAGTTATATCCCCTCCCCCATTTGCTTTCTTCTATACTTTGCTCTTTTCTCTCTCTCTCCTTCTATCACATTACCGTGGTGTGGGCACTTCAATAAAGGTGCATTATTCTTATTATTAAAACTGAAATTCCCCCTGCCTGTTGTTTTTTGCACTCTGAGATCCATTAACAAACCATCACGACTCCCACTTGTGTGAGCGGATCGTGACACTAGGGGATTCACAATACCCTAGAAGATTATCTAATTTCTGTAGCTGTTGGTCACTTTGGTCTTTCCACACCATAACAAAGACTTCAGAAGCATATGGTTTAGTGTTTTCAATTGAGTACAACCATAAGAAAATTATGATGTAGTTTGTAGAACTGAGTTTTGTTAGAAAATGCTGATTTGAAATATCCATGGGAATGTATTCATCGCAGCAACCTTCCATTAAACTCTAAACTGGTATGGTACCTTTGAGTTTGGAAGCCATAGGGGGTCCCAAGGCTTTCCACTCTACTATTAGGTATTAGGGTCTGTAACCAAGAATCACTTCCCAAGTAGTCCCAAATCCTTAAAAACTTCACCTTGGATTTTTGTACCACTCCCAGTTCTGTCATAAAAGTTTGGAAATCATGGGCATCTCAGGCTGACGGGATATTCAGACCTTCTGTGTTATCTGAGGTGGATGGAGGAATCTGGAAACTAAGAGACAATATCCCAATGGGAAAGATCAGCAGCAAAATCCAATCAGGCTGTAGTTGATTAACCTGAGCATTACCCTAATATTTATTTTTTTTATGAGGCATAACATCACTGGCCTCTGCATTGCTAAATCCATCCTATGCACAGATTGGAGTTATTTGAAACAGTTAATTTTAATTAGAATTCAGAAAGCATATCTTCACAATTTTTCTAGTACCACTTTAAGGGAGAAGATGCTGGCAGGACAGTAGATGTTAGGTTGTAGACTGAAAACCAACAGATGTGACCCGGCAGGCTGCTGATCCCTTTTTCTGCTCCTTGTTATCTTGCCCATGTCTCACAGCTCAGCAAAGAAATCCCACATGGATGGAATGAGGCAGAATTTTACTGGTGGCTAAATTTCTTCTTATACACTGAAGAAGACTCAGAGGCAGCTTTTTAAAGTCATTTTTAGTGAAAGTTTAATATCTAAACATCCTGAAAATTTGTCCTGAGCTAGTGTGAAAAATGAGCCTTAGTCAACCTAAGTGTTAACTTTGGCTTGCTGCAGCATACAAGGGAATAGTTGTAGGCTCCAGTTTTAAACAAAACAGTACAGGAGTCCCCAAACCTCAGCTCTGCTCACAGTGTCCTCTTTACTCCTGGGTTTCCCATTCCACCCATTTTCATTATTAATTTTCTCCACTCACCTCACAGCAGCAACACTGTCAGGTGTTGGGAGGAAGAACATTTGCACAAATGCTACACAACACTGAAGGATGACAGCCCTTGTCATCTGAGACCAAATAGCAGTGTGGAGGCTCAGTGGGTTGGGACAGTCAGACCCTTCCCTAAAGCCCTTATGATTAATGAAAAAATTTTAGAAATGTGCAAGCATTGTTTTTGTTGTTTTTCTTGTTGTTGTTGCTGTTTTTGTTTGGGGTTTTTTTTGTGGTTTTGGTTCTTTGTACTTCATCTTGGATTTGCCATTATGGTGATCCATAAGCAATGCAGAACCACCATGATAGGACACTCTATTCTTGCCTTCTTCCATCCCCTCCTTGTAACTGTTACATCACAAAAAGCTCATCTCCACACCCACAGGAGGCACAAGGGACGTGGGGGAGTCCCAGTACCCCAGTCAGAGGCAGGAACACCTGCCAAAAGGAGATTTGGCTCCACAGAGTGGCACCCCTGCTGTGGGCAGCAGCTCTCTGGGTCTCCTCATTGATTCAGGAGGGATCTCTCCACGGGGATGTGTGGGAACAACATCTTTGGATTGTGCAAGGCTTGTTAAGGGGTGGTGAGCGGGGTAACCAAAGGCAGGGAAAGGAAAGCATTAGGAAGGATTAGGGAGGAACAAGCATTGGAAAATAGAGGGATAAGGTGATAAAGTGTCTGGTCAAGTGTGAACAGGTTGCTGGACACTATGCTTGCCTGGCCATGCTCTGTGCCTCTTGAATGCTTTCTGTCCTGTCTTCTCAATAAACACCATTTCAAATCTCATTTAACCCCCCTTTTTCTGTGTGAGAGACTCTGCTTGTATATGGGGACAGCTCCAAGTGCAGCAACTGGAACGGGACCAGGAGCCATGGGATCCCTGTGTAGGTGGTGCAGTGGTCAGAGTCTGTGGTCACCCATGAAACAGGAGCTGGACCAGCCAGGGAGTAGGTGACATGGCCTGGGACCAAGGGGGTCAGCAAGCCTCTGAGGTCAAGACCAAAGGAGGCTGTAGAGACCAGGGGAGTCCCAGAGAGCTTTCTGTGTGAGTGAGTTGGTCTGTAATGACAACTGAACTGGGGCTGTGATCCCAGGGACTGGCGTCTCCAAGTGCCAGCATTGGTGCTTACTGTGTTCATGTGTGGTCTCACTGCGTCTGTAGCCTGAGTGTTCAGGATTTATGTATAAACCCTGCATTATTTATGTATGTGTGTAAATATGTGGTGTGCAGGTGTGCCCTCTGTGTGTGCGTGTGCCTGCAGGGAATGAGTGCCCAGCCTGGATGCTGCTGGAACCTGGGGCACGGAGCTGCGCCAGACTCTCCTCCCCATGACTGCTGGATCCAGCCTCCCCCAGCAGCAACCACTACCACTGCCATGACACCTCTAGGTGCAGATGGGAAATGATTTCCATCTCTGTCAGCCCAACATCACTGCCTAGGTGGAAAAGGCCAAGGAAAGAAGGAAAGGGAGAGCATAGCTATAAACCCCAGGATGTGGTAGCAGCTGAATCTGTCAGTCATGAGTCTGTCTGATCTGTGGATTCCATAGCCCCTCTTCCCTCCCTATCCCCTCCATTTGCATCCCACCAACCTCCTCTCTTCTGAAGGGAAAATGTGTAATTACTCCTCAAATCTAGCCAACATTTTGCTGCCTCCCTCCTTCCTGCCTTATCAAATGTAATCTGTGATCAAATCCACCCACCAAAGTCAAATGTCTTTCCAGGGATGAACTTTCACACAATCTTGGAAGCAGTTTTCTAGTTTTGTGGTTGGTGAGAATAAAAAATTAATGTGGTTTTTTTCTGTGTAGAAGCAACAGTCACGCATTTTGTGTACACTAAATTCACAGGGTCATAGAAATTAGAGACTGGAGAGCCCAGGGGAGAGAACTGCTCCAGCTAAGGAGCTGTGCAAAATTGTTCTCTGCATTGCATTAAGGCAAAGAAGGTCTTTGAGCATTCCTGAACTGTCATGTCGTCCTTGTTTTCTTGTCACCTTCTTTCTGAAACACAGGTGTGGGCATTGTCTTTCCCAGAGAAAGCAGCTTATTAATTTTAATGAGCAAGGAAGATGTGTGGTGTTGAGGAACAAGCTGAAATTAAAATATTATTATTATGTAATCAAATATGGGCCTTTCACAGTGACATTTAAAGAGCCATGTCCTTATTTTTAGTTAAAACCCGCACTGAGCTGGCTTATGATCCATAAACATCCCTGTCTGAGGATCTGACCCAGATTAGATTTATTTGATTCTATTCTCAGGGTATTATATACTCTCCCATAATGGATTGAATCTTAATGCCAATCAAATGGCATTGGAAAACCTCCAAATGGTTTCAGCTGAGTGGGAATGGCCCTGTTCAGACCATGTGCTTAAGGTCAGTGTCTGCTCTCAGGTATAAATCCAGCAGAATGTCACTGAAATCAATTCAGATATAGCTGATTTATAGAGATGACATTGGCAGTAGCAATTGACTGCCTCCAAGAACCTGTCTGTGGCCTCAACTCAGCTCTGAGCTCTCAGGATCCTCACACAGGTGCTGAAGTCAGTGCACTAGAGGACCTGCTGTCTAGTTATCTTCTGACTCTCATTTGAGTTCTTTTGGTTTAATTTTCTGAAAAATCAGACACTGGGTGCATTGATTCTGGGGTAGAACATCATGATGTGATTGAAAAATGTCAGGTTTGCTGTAAATTCATTGTCATATGTTCGCCTACCCCTGTGCAAGTGGGAGCAACAGGAAGAAAGTATCCTCCTTTCCTCTGCCACATTAGCTGAGGGGCAGCCGAAACATCCCTGAATTTCTGTGTGGAAACCAGGACTTGCCCTGTGCTGTGCTGCTCCCACCATCCCACATCCTCATTCAGTCCCTGCAGAAATCCTGGAGATGCCCTCAGAAATTCCCTCTCTTGCATGATGCCTCCTTCAGACTTCCCAGCGTGGGGTGTGACTTTGCTGCTCACCTTGTTCGTGTCCTGAATTCACCTCCTGCTTTGTGGATTTAAGAGTTCAACAAAAGGGCAGCCCCATGCAAAGATTTAGAGAGTTCCTAAGATACTTCTGCAACAAATCTTTTACTCCCACTCCAAGCAGTGAAGGTCTGGACATGAGAAGAATCACACAAGGAGGAAGAAAAAACCATTTTCATTAGCTGTGACTTGCTGACGATGTGGTTTCTCTGTCAAAACCTGTGACCTGAATTATCACTGCCTGTGCTGCTGGAGGGTTTATTGGAAAATGGATAGCTTTGCAGGAAAAAGAAATCAGACTGGTGGACATGACATTTTTTTAAATAAAAAGAAACAAACCCGCTTCCTTATATTGCATATAAGCAAAGAGGACATGATCAGAATACTCTTGATGATGAATCAGGCTGCAGAGTTCATCTGGTCCATGTGAACCACAGGTCAGGGATGTTCCAAACTACCTTCGTGCCCTCTGCAGCTAAAGCCCCACAAAATGCATTCTCCAGCCTGTAGTTATTTAGATGCTGCTGGAGTTTAGAGTAAGCTGAAAAAAACTCCCAACCAACATTCAAAGTGATGTCATGGCTGAGGGTTGTCCTCACACCATCTCCTATTTTGTATTAACATCATCCCAGTGGAATTCTGCAGCCAGCAGAGGCTTAAGGCTTCTGGCAGCCTGGAGCCCTCATTCAGATGATGTTCCCAAGTCACTGCCAAAATATCAGGGGTGGAGGAACTCTTTGGGCAGATGTGAGCATGATAAGTGTATCCTGCCCCACTTCTGGATGAATGCATTGCCAGGACAGTGAACAGGCTCAGATATACAATCCCTTTGGTGGTCTGAAGGACAGACTTGTGTAAGCTCCTGGACAAACTCAAACACACAAACAAGACAACACAGGGTGGCCAACAAGTCCAAGTGCAAGGTTCTGCACATGAGTCAAGGCAATCGCAAGCACAAACACAGGCTGGGAAGCATGGATTGAGAGCAGCCCTGAGGAGAAGGGCTTGAGTGTGTTGATTGTTGGAAAGCTTGACGTGACCTGGCAATGTGCTCTGGCAGCCAGGGAAACCAACTGTGCCCTGTCTGAATCCCAAGCAGTGTGGGAACAGGTCAAGGGACGTGATTTTCTCCTTCTACTCTGCTCTGGTGAGACCCCAGCTGCAGTGCTGCATCCAGCTCTGGCATCCCCAACAGAAGAAGGGTGTGGACTTCTTGGGGCGAGTCCTGAGGGTGAAGATCAGAGGCTGGAGCACCTCTGCTGTGGATAAAGGCTGATATAGTTGGGGCTGTTCAGCCTCGATATGAGAAGGCTCTCAAGGGACCTTAAAACACCTACCAGTAACTAAAGGAGGCCTACAAGAGAGCTGGAGAGGGACTTTTTCCATGGGTAGATGGAGATAGGACAAGTAGAAATGTCTTTAAACTAAAGGAGAGTAGGTTAAATTAGATATTATGAAGAACTTCTTCTGTGAGGGTGGTAATGCACTGGAACAAGTTGCCCAGAGAAGTTGTGGATGCCCCATCTCTGGAACCTCTGCCATCTTCAGAATATTTATTATTGATGCCAATACTTCTGTTCATCTTCATTCTTTTCAGTGCTGTAGTGGGTTGACCTTGGCTGAACACCAGCTGCCCATGAAGCCACTCTATCACTCCCCCTTCTCAGCAGAGGGAAAATAAGATGAAAAATAACTTATAAGTTGAGATAAGGCAATTTACTAAAGCAAAAGTTTACATGCAATGAAGCAAAGAGAAAAAAAAATTGTATTCTCTACTTCCCACCAGCAAGTGATGTTCAGCCACTTCCCAGGATTCCAGACTTCAACATGTATGACAGTTTTTCCAGACAGCAAATATTGTAAATAACAAAAGCACCCTGGCTGTCCTCCTTTTCTTAGCTTTTACATCAGAGCTGATGTTTTACGGTATGGAATATCCCTTTGGTTAATTTGGGTCAGCTGCCCTGCTTGTGTCCCTTCCCGGGACCTTGCCCATGCCTAGTCCCTTTATGGGGGAATTCTGGGGAGACAGTGCTGATGCTGTGCCAGCTCTGCTCTGCAGGAGTCAAACACTGCTGTGTTACCAACACCTTTCCAGCTATCAGTGCCCAGCAGAGCACTGAGGGCTGCCATGGGAAAATAAACTCAATCTCAGACAGACCCAATAAAAATGCTTTTCTTCCTTCTGTCTCCAGAGTTCTGGGATTAGTCAGATTCTCCTTTTTTATAACACTTCTGCAAATATGTGACTAAAGGGGAAGTCAACACCCTGCAGATGAGTTTAGGCAGCCAGAGTGGCCAACAGGCCGAGTCCTTGACCGCTCCCCTCCCAGCCAGGCTGTCTTTAAGTCAGCTTAGATAAACCAGAACTTTGTACCTGTGTTTGCTGCTGGTGAGTATTTTTTGTTTTGTTTTTTAAAGCATAGTGGGTGGGCTTTTGGCAAAAGAAATGAGGATTCCAGCCCGCCTTAGGTAAGTTCTTGCTTTCCTTGTAAAGAGCAATTTGTCTCATCTTTATCAATATGTAAAAGCTCCTAAACAAACATCACAAGGGAATACTCAAACCTGCTAAATTTTTCTATAGCAACCTCAGTTTTTGAAAATGTGCATATTACTGTAGAAGCTTTTTCATACTTCTGGTTGGTCCTACATGGCTCAGTGTTCTGCTGTGTAGATATACCCAAGTCATGTCTGAAAACACCATGTCAAATACAGAAAGCAGGCTAATCATATTAATGGAATCTTCCAACCAGACAATCAGTCCTCCTGAAACGCAGGATAAAGAAGCCAGGAAAGCCTGGCTGCCTCATTCAGGACTGTTGCAGTTTCTTTGTGTGCTCCTGCACTGCTCTGCATAAATACCCCTTGACTTAAAATCTTCATTTATTTGCTGAAATTAATGCAACAGCATGCAGTTACTATGGTGATGTGTGCTCCCTGACTATCTTAGGCTAAATCCATACCCACGTGTGAGCTGGTTCTTGCAGTGCCTGAAGTTTGCTGGCTTTGGAGTACAACCAGACTGGAAGCCAACATGTAGGAAAGGCAGGGTGATGAGGGAATGTGGATATCACTTACACAGAGACATGGCTCTGCAGTAGCTATGGACTTTGTTTGGGTGTCTCAATGTCCTTACATGCTCCATGCATGGAGGGGACAAGCACAGATGACCTTTAATCTTTATGAAGAAAGCAATGACACAAGTCGTGTCTCCCAGCCTTGTTGCTCATGTACTCTGCATGATGCTTTCCTTTTGCCAGGCTCCTGCCTTTAGAGACAGGAGATAAAGATCTGCCTTATTCTCTTGACTGCAAAAGGCAAGACTTCAAAAGTAGGTGGAATTCATGCAGTGACAAGGTCCTCAAAGTCTCTGAAATACCTTGAATGCTGTGACATCCTTTGTTTCCAGGGCTTCAGGGCATTTCACAGATGCACAGCTCTTTCACTGGTCTTCCGCATAAAGGTCTCCATTTGTAATTACTGGAAGCAAGTAGGGAACTTCCAAGAGCTTTAACAATTTCTCTGTGGCTGGGAAAAGGGTGCACTTAATCAAAGCTGTGGTTTGCTGTGAATTACCCACTCAGCTGTTGACTGTGACTGGCATTACCCTGCGGCTTGTTCGTGTTCCCTGGAGCCTCGGATACCTCTGTGCTGCCATTATGATTTTATCCTGTTCAACCTTTTCTTCAGGAATAAATCTGAGTCCAGTAGTGTCTCAGTCAGCAGGTTTGTCTGCCTGGTGCAGCTCCCCATGCACACAAAGTTGTGCTGTAGCGTATTCTGGAAAAGAACAAAGTTGCTCAGATGTGCTATAACAAAGATGGTTTCCCTGCCAGGGTGGCACAGAAATGTTTGCTCTGTTGAGAGATCACAGAACATCTGTGGAGTTTTCCGCTGACAGGAATGTGTCACTTCACAGCCGGTTGTTTGCAGAAGTACCCTGTCATTACCCAAGCACCCTATCTGCAGCTGTGTGGTGCCCAGGGAAGGAAAGAGAAGTGGGCTCGTTGCACAGTCTTCCTGGCAGATGACTTACCTGCTGCTTGGAGCACTAATCAGTGTCAGAACAAGATGGACTACCAGGCTGCAAACATATTTATGGGTAGATTTTGCAGAGTGTCTGTAGATGCGGAAATTTTGGCAAAATTAGGAGGAAAAAAAAAAAAAGAAAAGGGAAAAAAAAAAAAAAACAAAAGAAAGACTCAGGGATAAAGTGAATTTATTTGCCTAAGAAGTTGGAGATCTTAAAGCTCCCATTTTCTTAAGTAACTTTAAAAACCACAACTGAGATCCATGGATGTATTTGAGTTCTTTATCTATGGGGGGTTATATCTTTAGATGTTCTTTCAGTTCCCACTGAGTCTGAAGCTCTTCAGGTGGTCTCCAACACGTGACACAGAGAGGGGAGGGGGCTGTGAGCTGCAGAGAGTGTTCTTCATGGAGACCTGTGAGGCTGACAAAATGCTCATCCATGGGTATTGTGAAGAAGAATGAATGAGTGTCTCAAGCTGTGTTGATGCCTTGAGAGGCTACCTAGAAGAGAGGCTAGAGTGTTAAAGGAATAAAGTAGTTATTTATTAAAAAGGCTTTCAAAGGATGCACCTTGGGCAGGACAAGAGCTCAGCTGAGGCTACACCCAGGATGGATGAGTGGTCATGAGTTTCCACACTTTTATAAGTTTTGGCCCATTTACATATTGGGGTTAATTGTCCAATTACAGCTTCAGGTTATGAATTCCCATCCTCCCAGATTGCTCTCCTCAATTTGCTGTTGTTTATACTCCTTGAGCCTAAAGCTGCAATGGTGTCCTTGGTTCTCGGGCTGGAAAAGGATTGTTTTGTCTAACTAAACTGTGAAGAGAACTTGCTAAGACTTTATATGAAGTTCAGAGTTATATACTAATGCAATACAGAATCTGGAATATATGAAAGCTAAAACTTAAGGCATCAGTTTCAAAGGTCTTTCCTGGAGATGGGAGAACCATGAGAAAGTGGAAAGACTGCAAAAAGAGAAGCTTCAACATATCAAATTCTCTAGCAACATCAAGGCAACAACTTTAGAATAAATTTGCAGATTGCTTTAACCAGTCCAAAGAAGCACAGCTATCATGCAACAACAAGCCCACTGGGACAGGCACTGATGCATCTGAGCTTTCAGCCCTGTCACACCTCTGCATTTCGAAGAGAACTGTCTCCAATGAAACTTCCCTTTGCAGAGGACAGAACAGACCCAGCTGGTTAACATGCCATGCTCCCTCACACAGACTTTCCTCTTATCCTTCCTTGTTTTGTTTTTCTTGCAAGGAAAAAATTACTTTAATGCCATTTAAGCTGAAGGAATCTGGCTGCTGTTACTGTGCACTGTAATTCTGCTGCCCTTCCAGCACAGCACAGCCCTTCCCTCTCCATGGCAGCTAAAGGAAAAGGAGAGGGGAATGAGATCTGGGCTACACTGAGGTGATTATTTTAAAAAGCTCATTGAACAGACCATTTGGCAGCACAGATGTCACCTGCCATTAAAATGGGAAAGGCATTTGCACTTTTCTCTAGCACATAGCAGTGGGTTTTGCCTCATTGAAATGTAATCCAGGTAACTGCCCCATTCAGGATGTACTTTCAACCCTGCAGTTTGGGAGTTACAGCACTGTTTGACTCCTTAGGTAAACAAAGATAATAAACTGTTCCCGAAAATTAATAGGAAACAGAAGACTTGACCTCAAAGCTAAAAAATATCCTGTGTAACCACACAACGCCTCTCGCCTTATCTCTGTATGTCCACATTGTCTCCGTGTGATGTGCACCACCACCAGTCCACATCTCCAACGCAGTGAATTGGGGAGGTGTGGATTTTTGTGAGCACTGGCCAGTTCAACTCACCCCACTTCACAGCCATGACAGTCTGAAACTGAATGGAAATGCTGGTTTTTTAAGGTGTAGGGACTAGACTACAGCTAGCAAGCAAAGTAAAAACCCAGATCCAGGCAGTTGTGAAGCTTTTCAAGGGTGTGATGCTTGAGAAACTAAGGTCAGAGGATCCCTGAGTCAGTGAAGGCTTAGATGCTAGCAGGCATTATGTAGGACAAAAGAGGGTAAATAGTGGCTGTAAGGCCAGCAGGAGGGTAAATAGTGGCTGTAAGGCCAGCAGGAGCTTTCGTGCTGGTCATCTCTGCTGAGCTCCTGCATAATGCACAGCAGTGTTTCCTCAGTGCTTCCCACGCCAAGTACATGGCTCCTGGCTGAGCATGAGCCTCTTTAGAAGGGCAGAGATCCAGCCTAAACTCTGTCTTGGGTAAAGATATCAAGGGATGGAAAACACCCCACTGCCCTCAAGAAGGAGATGTTAGAGGAGGAGCTTGGATTTGTCCTGGAAAACCTCTCATCCCGCTGCTCTCATGTCCTAGATAGGACTAACACCCTCTAGGCCCAAAAATTGGCCTGGTTGCTGCCTCAGAGGGCAGATACTAGGCCTTGAGCTTGTTCAGAAGTTAAGCTGTTAGTTGATGTCCCTTAGCCGAGAGAAAAGGCTTCACACAGGTAACAAACCCAGCCCTAAGGAGGTAATCCTCTTGGATGAGCGTGTTCCAGAGGTGGTCTCTACCCCTCAGCACTGCTGAGGGACAGCAGCTAATGGCACCCTCTCACAGCTGCAAGGAGCTGAGTGTTTGTGTGGGTCACTGTCAGCACAAAAGGTGGGACAAAACCTCCTTGGTGTTCACTTTGACCTTCTGGTGAAGCTTTGTTCTCTGTTTTCTGAAGCGTTTCCAAGCCTCACTGGGGTGAGGCAGTGTGAAAACCAACACTCAAAGATGCTTAAACACTGAGCGAAATATGAATCAGGACCCACCCTCTGTCCCAAAGGCAGGTTTAGCTGGCAGCACATCTCCCTTGTTTGTGCTGCTTATTCATTGGCCTTGTTGTGATGAACTTTCACCTTACAAGTATATTTAGATTCACTTTTCAGACACTCTCATTGGAAACAGTGAACTTGGAGTTGTATATAGGAAGTATAAGGCAAGTTGTAACTCCAAAATACCCCATACCTGCATAAGGAATCATGCAAAAAGGTTGGTAAAGGTGAATTCAAGAGCTCCAAGGCAAAATCTGTTTGGGCTGCAGATATGTGAGGTACTTAGAACCCCTGTGCTTTGTCTGGTTTCTGCTTCTTGACTTCTAACTGAGCATCTGAAGCCTCTCCTTAGATCTTCAGTGTGCTGTGACCTGCAAGCATAGAACCCTGCCTGTTCCATGGGAGCTCCCTGCAGGGCAACCAGTCAGCCCACATGGCTCCCAAATGCATTCAAGAAATCCTCACTGATTTTCACAATAATGCAAAATTCAAAACAGGTGAATCATCCTCAAATCTCCAAATCAATGTTAAAATAGCATTCAATATTTTAATAAATTTCAGAAAGTTTTGGGTTGCATTCTGGTTTCTGAACCTTCGGGGCACATTCAGTACATGTTCCTAGCAAAATTAGAAATAGTGTATATATAAATTAAAATACAATTAATATACATTTGCATTATATTTAAGTATTACTATATAAACATTTAAGTGCATAAATGTTAATATAATTCATCAAAGCTAGAAATATTATTTTTCTAAATTGCAGCATATTCCCATGTATATATTTTTCCTGTGATAGCGGTAATTTTCTTTATAGCAGCTCATATGGTGCTGCTGTGTTTTGGATTTGTGCTGAAAGCCAATGTTTTCATTACTGCTGAGCAGAGCTTACACAGAGTCAAAGGCTTTTGTGCTCCTCACCCCACCCTACCAGCGAGGAGGCTGAGGGGGAACAAGGAGTTGGGAGGGGACACAGCAGGCACAGCTGACCCCAACTGACCCAAGGGATATTCCAGACCATTTGGGGTCACACTTAGTGTATAAAGCTGGGGGAGAAGAAGGTTCATTCAGAGTGATAATGTTTGTCTTCCCAGGTAGGGAGATAGATCCCAGCTTTGCTGGGGATGGCTGATCGCCTGCCTGCCCATGGGAAGTGGGGTATGAATTCCTTTGCTTGGGCATGCAGTTTTTCTTTTACCTGTTAAACTGTTTTTAACTCAACCCACTTAAATCTTCTCACTTTTACCCTTCCCCTTCTCTTCCCTATCCCACATGAGGGAATGAGCTGACTATCAGGGTTAAACCACAACACCCTCAAAAAAGCTATTTCCAGAAATGGGGGATTTCAGTGAAACAGCAACACTTCTGTGCTCTGTGTTTGCTCAAATAGTGGCAGTGATTTTTCTCCCCTTCAGATTTTGTGAAGGATGAAGCCTTAGCACAGATTAGTTCCAGAATTGCCACACAAATATTGCTTGTTACATCTGTAATTTGAATGCTGGGTATTCAGAAATGATAATTCAGCTTTCCAAAACTGAGCACTAAAAAGTAAAAGCTATTTCCAAAAGTCGATGAATAACTTGCTTATGCAATAACATCCACAACTCCAGTGTCAGAGTTAAAATTTGAATTCCACAGACTTTAACTTGGAGAAACACACTCAGCCACTGCGTATGCTACCTTGGGAGATGAAGATCCATCTGAAAAAGTCTATAAATTTGAAAAATAACTCTCATAAAAACTAATGTGATTTATGTAAGCACATTAAGGGGAAAATACCCTGAACAGTTGGTTTAAGTGCTTAGACTTCTTTAACTTAATATTTCCATATGGCTGCATTGTAATTTTAGTTATTTTTGTTGCTTCATACTCTTCTTTGTTAAATTTAAGAAACAAATCAAGGTACTGGCACAAAGAAATTAAGCAACACAGATGCCTGCAA
This sequence comes from Promerops cafer, assembly GCA_013398275.1. Lineage (NCBI taxonomy): Eukaryota > Metazoa > Chordata > Aves > Passeriformes > Nectariniidae > Promerops > Promerops cafer. The sequence goes on from VZSE01008843.1 coordinate 237,700, forward strand.
TGAGTGCTTGATTGTTCCCACAGGAAGCAATGATTCTTTCTACAAATTCCCCTAATCCTCAAGGAAAGATTATTCCAATTGTCACAGGGTTGTTTGTACGATTGTCTATGAACAGATAATCATAAAAATTTTCTGATATAAAGAGCAGAAAAATAAGTGAAGAAATGAACAAACTACATTTATTTTTTTAAAAAGCAGGATTACATTAGCTAAGTAAAGATTAGTTTCAAAATGCCAGACATGGTTTGAATTCTTAGTGAATTGTTTCATGTTTTTAACACTTTCACATTTATGCCACAAGATTTTCATTTTTGCCTAGACTTAACTACCCCTGCAGTGATCCACCACTAAAAATACTCAGTTTATCTGGAGCTCTCAAACTGGCTTATGTGCTGTTTTTTAACTACAGCTTGCAAAGATCTTGAAAATGGTTATTTAAACCAGAACAACACATTGTGTGAACCTTCCCAAACCAATGCAAGCTCACATTATATTGATTTAACTGAAGCTGATTTCTACCAACTAAAACTAAATGGATACAAATCACTTTTAGAGCAATGGGGAGCTGCAGGGGAGTGGTGTGATCTCACCTGCACATCTTGGCTCACTGACTGCAATAGTGTGCAGAAAAATTCAACAAGAAAATTTTTTTTTTTGAGGAATTTATTCTCTGCTGCAATTTATTCTTCCTGTCCCAAGAGAACATGGTAAGAGCAAGCGAGAAGGCAAAGTAATAAATGCCATAATGAATTTGCATTCATTATCTGTATTGGACCAGGTTACGGGTAAAGAGGAGGTTGATGTTCAGATGACAGAGCAAGTGTTGGTTGAAACTTGGCTCTCCAGCATGGCCTGAACATCTGTGGGGACAAAGAGCTAAGTAAAAATGGCAACACTAGTCCAAAAGTGCTGCTCATTTTTCTGAAAGTATCTGCAATCAGAGCTAGTAAGCACGATGTGGGGAAGAAGGCAGGGATGGAGAGAGAATGGGCAAAACAGAGGGGAGAGAGAGACAGATGGGGATAGGACTCACCTGAGCTGCTCCTGCAGCTTGTGGTGGAAGACCTCCATAAGGAACAGCAGGATTCTCTTGGGAAAACTCTTTATTTCTCCCAGCCAGAAAGACTGGAAGCTCCCCCTCAGCCTGACCTGCCACCTATGCAAGTGGGCAATATATAAAGATATCAATCATATTTATCATGTGAGAACATTCCAACCAGCCATTCTTAACATAGGGATAAGATGCTGGGCAGGAGAAAGGATTTTCATTACACTTCTTTCCTTCAGACCTAATAAGCCACGATGGATTGATGGTCAACACCCCAACACTTAACACTCTGTATGAATTAAAGGGAACCTGCTGAGATACACAAATATTTTGGCATTTGTTGCAGAGAGCATGTAATTCTTAGCATGTCTTATTCAAGTGACAGAGGGGGGAAAAAAGCCATCAAGAATGGATTCATTGCTCTCTGCTTTATAAGTTGACTGATGTAAGACTTTATTTAACAATAAAACACCTGGCAGCTGTCTGGCAGGGCTAGTGACTGGGCCTGGTACAAGTAGATACAGCTGAATGGCTAATGTTGGAAACCAAGCTGGATGGAAGGAGCTGAAACCTGTGATGCAGCAAGGCTTTTTAGTATCAGAAAAAGGGGAAACAGTTATGGAACAAAAATATCAAGATCAATAGTTACATAATCTGATTTTTTTCCAGGGGACCATAATTATTAAGGCATTTTCTCATCTGAGCCACATGCAACTCATTAAAAAGGTACAATCAAAAGCAAGCACAGACTGTGGACAACATAAGTATTGAAATCCAGCTCTATCTCCCTAACCAGATTTTCAGTGAACTGCCCCTGTGTGCACCCCCAGCACTTGACAGTGAGTCCTCTCATACATAGGCAATAACACCATGCATCTGCTGGAGATCTGCAAAGCCTCATCACTGTGATGTGCAGAGGAGGATGCCAAGGAAATGATTCAAACCTGGGAAAATGCCTTAGTCCAAAAGTCAGATTCATCTTGCCTAAATACAGAAGTCTATAACGCAGGCTGTGATATGAGAGCTACAGAGTCCTTGACTGTTGCTAGAGAGAAATAGGAATGCTGTGAGGGACATTTATCCAGTCTGGTTTAAAGATTCACTTTGAGATGAGATGAACTTCACCATGAAAGGGCTCATTGCTCCGAGCTGGCTCCAAGGGGATGGTGACAAGTGCTGTACAGCCATCTGTTGGGTAGAAGTGCACATCTGGCCAGATATATCCATGTGAGAGACTGAAAAAGTTCCATCTACCTAATTCGTCAGAAGCAGATCACAGTGCTAACATATCAAGGAGACCTTCATGTAAAGACAGTTTTGTTTCCAATGGGCATTGTTAACAGCAGACAGAAACAGGAATTAACAGGTGTAGGCTGAAGCCAGATACGTGCAAAGAAAATACAAAGTGAAGGGTTTTGTGCAATGAATGAAAGAAGCCACTGCTCAACAGTAGGATAGGTGGCTTCTTGATCTCTGGGAGCCTCCAATGTCTTTATGAAACATCAGTGCTCCAGTTCCACTTAATGCGGATTAAACAAATAAACCTATTAACCTGAATAAAACTGTGTTGCTCCATAAATCAGACCAGATCAGATTACTTCAGAATGTCTGGCTGTTCTCTGTCTTAATTTTGTTTTAAAACCTGCATACTTTTCTATACCTAACAGTCTTCTTCTCTCTTCTGCAGGGGAAATAAATAAACACATAGAAATACAGTAGGTTCTTTTGTCTTTGAAAGATAGATAATCCTTTTCAAAAATAACTGTGTTCTACACAGTCATGGCAGTGAGCAGAAGGATTTCATCTGCACAGACAGGAACAATTTTGCAAGCCAAATAGAACAAGTCACCTGAGCTGCTGCCCCCAGAATCAATGGTTCTTCAGTCTTATACTTACTCCAAGTGACAAATGTAGGTTAGAGGGGTTGAGTTTGTTCAGCTCCCTCCAGGTGGTACTGGTGCCCATAACCACCTGGTTTCTGAGATAACGAGAAATATTTGCCCTGAGCTCTGCATTGCTGGATCAGTTGAGATCTTAGAGAATTCAGTAGAACATGTTCTACTGCCTCATGTGAACTGCTGCCAGCTCCTCTGACTCCTTTGTGAAGCAGAGTTAGAGCATCACAGGGGCAGATGGGAGCTGATGCATGCACTGTGCTATGTCCTCATGTCTTTACACACATTGTTTCTTTCTTTGCACATTTTCCTTGCTGTAAAACAAGAAATAGTTTTGTGGAAACATGAAGCTACCATTCTTTATATAAGGAAGTGTAGGTCTAATGTATTAAGGCAGGTCATTTTTTCAAACAGGAAACCATATCATATATTTGTCAGGAATGCATCAAGCCCCATATGCAAATTTCAGAGAATTTGTTCATCCTTGACGCTTTCTTGCATCTTTTTTACTTTTGATATGATGGTTACCAACATTATTTTAATTTACAGCTTGAATACATTCACCTGCACATGATACTCTTTTCTCCTTCATCTGCTATACATTCCCCCTTCCCTGACATTTACTTCCCTATAAATCAACAGCAACAGGCTCCCACCCTCAGCTTTCCTTTTACAAGGTTGATCAAATCTCATTCGCCCATTTCAGGGCTTCATCCTGCCAGCAGCTCAAAGTCACCATGTACACCACAATCTTTCCCCTCCTACACTGGAAGCAAGTAAAGAGTTCTTATCCCAAGGCAGATTGTTTTATAAAGTTCTAAGGGCGAGGTTCACTCAGTTACCTTGCCCTAAAGGACATCTTGACAGCTCCCTCAAATGTGCTGACTGCTTTCCAGCAGTTACTCTCTCAGTCCAGGTAACTCCTCCTACACGAATCTTGGAGATAGTTTCCAATCTTAATGATTCCATGGTTCTGTTCTTTATTTGGATATCTTCTCTTCCTGGGTGGTGGACTTCCCTATTATCTTGGGTGACATTGCACCCTGCCTCATGGAGGTGTGCTATGCAGCACTTTGAACTACACTGGACATGAACCTTGCTGCAGGGGCCTGTTTCTGCACCCTGGCTGCAGGCACAGCCTTGTAGATCAGTTGGTTCACCTTCACCAGTTGGTGAAGGTGAGCACCTCAACATCAGGAGAAAAACAGTACATCCAATGGGATCGTAGGAGATTGGGAAATGTTCCCATGTATCCTTAGGAAGCTATTTTGAATCTACTTTCACTAAAAGCACCAAAGGCTCTGCCTGCACCTTCATAGAACCATAGTTTGGTTTGGGCTGGAAGGGACCATAAAGATCATCTAATTCCAACCCACCTGCCATGAGCAGGGACACTTCTCACTAGTTTAGGTTGCTCAGATCCCCATCTAGCCTGGACTTGAACACTTCCAGGGATGGGGCATCCACAACCTCTCTGGACAACCTATTCCACTGCCTCACCATCCTCACAGGAAAAAATTAATTTATAATACACAATATAGATCTAGTTTGTCTCATTTCAAAGCAATTTTCCCTTGTCCTATCACTACATGACTTTAGAAAAAGTCCCTCTCCATCTCTCTTGTAGCTCCTTTACGTCCCCAAAGGTGCTGTAAGTTCTCGCTGACTTTTCCTATCTGGGCTGAACAACCCCAGTTCTCTCAGCCTGTCTTCATAGGAGAGGTGCTCCAATCTTCTGATCATCTTCAAGGCCTCATTTGGAATCCCAACAGGTCCACGTCATTTTCATGTTGGGGACCATGGATGCAGTACCCCAGGTGTGATCTCACCAGAGCAGAGCAGAGGGGCAGAATCCCCTCCTTCACCTGCTGCCCACCGGGCTTTGGATGCAGCCCAAGACATCTTTGGTTCCTGGGCTGCATCCAGAGCACATTGCTGGGTCATGTTCAGCTTCCCATCCATGAGCATTCCCAAGCCCTTCTCCTCAGGACTGCTTTTGATCTGTTCATCCCACAGTCTGTGTTTGTGCTTGGGATTGCCTCAACCCAGGTGCAGGACAGACCGTGCTCAGCACACATGGACTCTGCACTACCAGTCTGGTTCTACCATTTGCCCCCAAAAAACCAGCCAGTTACCTGGCTATATTTTTTCTGCTTAACTAAAGTCCAGGTAAACACAATATATTATATTAATCTTTTCCTGAGAACCATTTCTTGTCTCAATAAACTTACAAGGTAATCTTGTTTACTGTCTCTCCAATAAACACGGATTTGCATTTTATCCCACCTTGTATTTGTTTCTGGATGGTAAATAGTTTTTTCCCATCTGGATTTAAGAAATCACACTGTATTAATTAGATTAGCTTAGATTAATCATTTTCTGGTTTTCTAAATCTTTTTTTTTTCCAATTTCTTAGATGTAGGTTATGCTCTGAATGCAGCATCTATGTGGTTTACACTAAGACCATTTTCAAGTCTTTGAAATATTTTGTCCAGATCTCATATCTAATCATTAAATTCCTTAGTTTACACAACTTTGCTCTTCTGCCATCAGTGAAGTGTACTCCAAAGCAACCTGTGATGACAAGATTTTCTCTAAACGTTGATTTGTTAATATCAGATCTAAAAGAGCATTGCAGCTGACTTAGCACTGCTTTAGTGAAGAATTCTGCTAGCTTTTGCACACAGAAATAATGTGACATAAAGTATTTTCTAGGCAATGTCTGGGGAATTGATTTCTAAACATTTTTAGTTTTTTTTTTCTCTAGCAGAATCTCAGCTGGTCTGTCCTGCACTGAGCTCCAGGCTGTGGGTTAATAGCAGATCTTCAGAATTATCCCTGCACAAGAACACACCATCCCTCCTTGGAGGGATTCTGCTCATACAATTTATCCTTTCCCAGTCTATCTCAGTAGCTGGAATGGACTGAAAAGTTATTTTAACCTATATATCTGGCAAGAAAGCAAAACCACACAAACTTTTCTATTCTACCTGGGTTATTATATTGCTTTTCTACCATTCAAAATAAATGCCTATCCATACTAAATTAAGCTGTGTGAGTAGCATCTGCCAGGTGTGCTTCAGTGTTCTATTCACAATTTTCCCTGGGGATAAATTCCACCTGCAATTACCATTTTGTGTCATTTGTGTTTAAGTTAATACAGAATGTACAGCCCCTGGTATATGTGTGATGTCCTTTGAGGAAAAGAATTTACCTTGAGAACTGCATGGTGGCACAGCTCATGTGCTTCTGTGACATTCAGGAGAGATGAAACTGTTAGCTGGTGCTGATCAGACAAGCACATAAGCCTGACTTTTAAAAGGTTCTTCTGCGTTACTATATTTATTTTGTTGGAGCCACAGAAAAATGCGTTCTTGTCAAAATGTGTCTTTAACAGGCTTTGCTTGCCATTCTTCTTGTGGGCTGGAAACTCAAACAGAAGCCTAATAGACACTTCAGCCTAATCAACAACATTTATTTTCTGGGTCTAATTTCACCTTCTGGTTTATTCCTGACTGTCCTGGGGGACAAGTGAAATGAAATAAAATTACATGATGCTAATAACTTCACAATCACTTAATGCACATATTTTCAAGTCTGTGCTCGGGAATAGATGGCACTGTGAGGTCCAGATGGCCAAAGGTAAATTAGGTTTATTTTACTTTTGTGATATTCTGTAGGTGATGTCTGAACTGCAAAGAAGGGTCATTTATATTGGAGAGATTGACCATGCTACATGTTCATTCTGTGAAACACACAGAAAGTACACGACTGTCTCTCTTTGCCACATAGTTACTTACTTTTATCCTCATTTTAGGTGCTTATGCCATTTTTTCCTTCTGCAATAAAAATATTTATGGCCAGATTTTATATTATTTTAATCTTCCTGTATCCTGACAGAGGTAGAATAATGGAATTATCAAGGTTGGAAAAGACCTCTGAGATCATCAAGTCCAATCTTTGACCCTGCCCAGTAAGCCATATCACAAAGGGCCATGTTCACTTGTTTCTTGAACACTTTCAAGGATGGTGATTCCACCCCTACCTGTGTTATGTTTTTTTTCTGTTTTCATATCCCATCAGCGCATTTTAAATTTTTTTTTTATAAGTTTTTATTATTCCTCTCAGGCTTTATACTGTCCTTATAGCAAAACTTGCATTTATCTAAGAGTACAAAAGCTAATAAGGACTTCATAGCACAGAGAGGTTTTTATGTGAGTTTGTGGGAGCTCCAGATTTGCTGAATATTTCTGCAAATCCAGCTTTTGGTGTTTACTGAGTATTTTTATGTGCTACAATACTGAAAGGTTTCTCTGACTTTCACAGACATTTATTGAGAGCAGATTGTACCAAATCACAACCTTTACCCGTAGCCAACGCTCCCGTATACAGCATTCATGAGCAGGTAAAAACACGTCTCTGTGTAATAGCTTGGCCTCATAAGAAATCTTTCTCTGAGGTCACAGCTGTCTCTGATGTGGGCCTGCACCCTGGTCCTGCGAAGCAGAGCCTGAGACCACTGACTGTGTGTCAGTACCACTGAGCTCTTGCAACTCCTCAGCAGCTGAATTCCAAGAGCAGGCAGGGAAGGATGTTGTTTACTGTTTCTCTTCTCTTTGCTCTTAGTGCACCTTGGTGCCAGAGCCTGGCCGTGTGAAGCGTGGAGGCTGAGGATGTAATCTAAAAGCCTGCTTTAAGCCTGCACTCTTACCACTTGCTTTTAGAAGACTCTGGAACAGGGAAGGCTGTTACAGTCCTGTGACATCTGTCAGAAGTGTGGGGTGTGGTCTGTGGAAAAAAAACCCAAAAAAACAGCGAGAAGACCAAGCCAGACATAATAAAACTGTGTGTCAGTTATGGCAACGTCCACCGCCACCAAAGAGCCTTATCAAGGTGGTTAGCACAGTGTATAAAGTGCTACTCTTTCAAGTTATACAAAATAACAGCAGTGACTCTTACATGTTTGAATTCGGAATACAATGTACCTCTTCAGTGGAGGTAAGGTAGGTATACATATACCACCTGTTACCATTTGGATATATAGACACTATCTGTCTCTTCTGCCAGTCAGAATAGTGCGTAGTCCATCTGTGGCCAATCTTCTTAGTTTTATATCTATAAAGTTTGGAAGTATTTAATCTCTTTCACATCTAGTCATACTAATCAATAGGTGTGTTTCTGTAAGGTGTAAAATAAACACGAATAATTAGCTAACATAAATATATAGATTACCAGTAAATCACTTTTAAAGGGAACCACCTGTGTGGAGCTTGGTCCTGACCCAGGGGCATAACCAGCAAGGTCAGTAATCACTCCTGCTCTGTTCACTGAGACGGGAAGTATCCAATGGCATTTTGGCCTGTGCAAAGAACAGTCCCATCCAAGAGAATGAGTGGGAGAAGCTGGGGATGGGGCACTAGTTGGCCACAGTCCTGGATCCTCTCCCCTTTCCTCCCACTGGGAGCACAGTGCAGTGGTAGCACTTAGAGCAACTTCTAGAGCAAGCCAACTATTTCTGAACGACAATTTGTTTACATAGGAGAGGAGAAATAGATTCTTGGCAACGGTGTACATGCCAAATGCTGATTTTCTATTTTAACTTCTAGACACAATGACAATTGGCTTGTTTGAAAGATGATGGATTATGAACTGAAGGGAGAGCTAATGAGGGGGGAGCAAACATGAGCCCAAATCTGCACTTCCCCAGTGCACCGCCTCAATTTACGGCTTGGTGAAACACTTGAAATTGGGTTTGGGCCCAAGGAGCTTTTGAAATAACCAAACCAGTTTATTTTTAGCTGCAAATACGGGGTAACTTTAAAATAGAAATGAAGAGCTGGACAATCCAGGAAAACAAGGAAGAGTGTGGGAAAAAGAGTTGATAAGGTTGAAATCCAGGCTGCCTTTGAGCATCTGCAGGGTAGATGCCTCGTCCCTTTCTTGTTGCAAGCAGTCAGGAAGGGACAAGAAATTAAATCCATAAAAGGTTGTAATTCACCAGCAATTAGCTCTGCCTATTAAAACTGTCAAGAATTACTCAGATGGCATTCCTAGCACAATATTTAGGGAGTTAACAGGAGGCTGGCAAAAAAATTCTCCAGCCATCCTTCAAGAAACAACCCAAAACCAACATGTTTCATGGCTCCTTCTCCAGCACCACCTGAGCCCATTCCTTTTGCAGCCTTAGAGCAAACAAATCACAGCTCTTCTACCTCTACCTTGGGATGAGGCTTCTTAAGATGGGAGAGCCACAGTTCTGCCCACACCTGGTATAGCAGCATGTGTAAGAGAAAAAAAAGTGCTGCAATTGCTTCATTTCCCCTCTCTTCTGATCAGTGCTGGTGATAATGGTTTCCTTGTTATGGCTTGTAGACTCCAGCACGCTGCTGTGTTGAAGCACAGGAGGGCTCAAATCTAGTTCTTAAATAAAAAAGGTTTTGGTTCCAGCACAGCATGTTTGTAAAATATCTACTGACAAGTCAAAAACTGTTCCACATGGCCTGTAAAACATATGTTAAAAATTATGCATCATAGACCAGCTTTAAATTATTCATTTTTAATTCCTTCAGCCTTGAAGGGCCTTTAAACATTGACTACTGAGAAACAATCCTGCCACTGAGGGAACAGCTATAAAATAAAAAAACCTGGCTACTTAAAAATATAGAGAAAAATGCTTTACCTAGGCACAGTTTCTGAATTTTAAAATATGAATAAAGGTCTGGATCCCCACTTGGTAAAAGCTGATACAGCTCCTTTGAAGTCTGCATAACTATCCCCCATCAGCAGTCGAAAGCCCTGGCCCAGACTTTAGAATAGATACAGCTTCTCTACATAAGATGACAAGCAAGATTTGCATGGTTAGTTCAAAGTATTCCATATTCACTGAGCTGTTGAGGAAATACTGTCTGCGAAACAAATCCTGGATTCTTTCCCAAAACCATCTAAATGACACTTGCTAGTGAAATGCTACAGCATGAGGGGGATCGGATCCAGCACACTGGGTTGGATCCTGCTGGAATTCCGACGGCATTATCAGAGAGCGCTTGTTACCTCCACGCTCGTTGGGGTGCATCAGGGAAGCTGAGAGCATCTGAAGGAACTGAGTGTAACACTGATATAAAAAGGACAAATAGGCTCCACACTTGCTGTTTCAGGTGGATTTGGTCTTATTCTCTGCTCTTGGCTCAGCCAGGTGCTGGCAGAGACCTGCGGATCTTCTCCACGCTCTGCACTTCTCCATGCTACACCCGCATCACTGCGTCATGCCTTTCTGAGGCATCTCTGGGGCAAACACTCCTCTTCTGCCTTGCTTTACAGAAAGGAGCCTTTCTAAGCAAACCCAGCCACTGCAGAGCTCGCCTCCTTATCTCCTACTTGCAACTTGTGACCAAGGTTGGTGTGGCTGGAGGGGTGCACCGTATCCTCTCTCTTGTGTCCTCCAGAGAAATGGTGCAAAGACGGGACTGAAAACACAGGGGAAAAAAAAAATCACTCCCTTTCTTCAGTCACAGAATCATAGAATAGTTTGGTTTGGAAGGGATCTTAAAAGATCATCTCATCTCAACCCCCCTGCCATGGTCAGGGACACCTTCCACTAGACCAGGTTGCTCAAAGCCCCATCCAGCCCAGCCTTGAACACTGCCAAGGATGCAGCATCCACAGCTGGATGCAGCTTCTCTGGGCAACCTGTCTCAGCTTGATTAACTATTAATAATTAGGACATTCTTGGCTGCTGGGTTAAGCTTTCCCTGATACAACCTAGTAAAACTTTATATGTTGTATGATGATAAATCATCTGTTTTACTAGATACATTCTTTTTATTCTGTTGAACTCATGGACAGACCAGGTGTGGTACAACAGGTAGTGAAATGCAGAGTGCTCAGACTCTTCTTTCTCATTACTCTCTCCCTCCCTCCCACTCCCAGAAATGCTTGGGAAAAATCCTCAAACCTGATGCACAACCCTGTTACTGGTAAGCTGTTCCCCAGAGATTCTTTTTCGTAAACAGTCCCAGTCACCTACTATTACTGTGAAGCAAATGAAGCACCAAATTCAACCAATTTGCCTGAAAGTATGAGAGAATCAAGGCAAAAAGATAACAGAGACACTAACAGACGATCAAATTGGAGCTCCTCATCCCACCTCCAGCAAAGCGTCAAGCAGCTCCAGGGAAAAAGCAGTGAACAGCTATTTAATAGACTGTTTCCACCACACAGTAATTCCTTGTATTGATACATTCCTCATAAAAGAAGACTAATGTGCTTTTTCTTTTTTTTAATGCTCATTACTGTAGATTAAGTCCCTTTGAAACCCTGTTTATGAAGGATATAACACTCTGCTGCTCTTCAGCATCCAGAGGCAGGATTTAGTGATGGGGCAAGTCCCTCGAAGGGCTTGTATGGGCTTCTGCTCCCTAAACAGAAAGCTCAGGCTGTCACAGGTGCTCTCACCCGCATGCAAATGTCTGCACAGCGTGGTACACGATGTGGCACCGGACTAAATCCACACTCAAGCTTTTACTAATATAACTCTATGGAAACAAGCTCAGTGGTGATTGATGAATTACAGCTCCTACATAGCACGTTACAGTTTCCACTGGAAGTACCTCGTGCTGGATTTAATAAACCAACAACGTGGGCAGTTTCAGTAACTAGATTAATCACCTGTAAACTCATCTGCTTCACAAAGGGAGTTGTGCACCAGCTGTCCAGTGTTATGGAACATGTTTTTCGGAGCTCAGGAATGCGTTCTCCCCTCTGATATGTGCTGTGCATGTTCACTGTGCATATTCGCCTGCCTTACGGAAGGGTGGAGGAGAGAAGATAATTTGCTTCTTTGGAGGTGCTATAATCCCCTCACTTCTAGTCATGGCCCCAGTCTTTACACATTGACACTAAAAAAGCCAGCATTATGTTGTTAAATAGTTTTAGCAGACACTCTATCACTTGAATGTATCTGTCTGGGGAATTCTTTAATGATGCTGCTTTCTTTTTAATTCTACAGTTTTTTATAGTCACATTAAAAATGTCTGATGCTGGACAGAAAGAAGAGGGCTGAAGTACCTCTCCTGTAAAAACAGGCTAAGGGTGGGGATTGTTCAGTCCAGAAAAGAGAAGTCACAGGGGAGACCTTATAGCGCCTTTCAGTATCTACAGGTGCTGCAAGAAAGCTGGAAATGTATGTTTGTTTGTTTTCCCAAGGGAATGTAGTGATAGGACAAGGGGGCATGGCTTTAAAACGAAAGAGAGTAGGTTAAATTAGATATTCGTAAGACATTCTTTCCTGTGAGGGTGGTGAGACATGGGACCAGGTTGCCCAGACCGGATGTGGATGACCCATCCATGAAAGTGTTCAAGCCTAGGCTGGATGGAGCTCTGAGCAACCTGGTCTAATACAAGGTGTTCCTGTCCATAGCAGGGGGATTGAAACCAGATTAACTTTAAGGTCCCTTCCAACCTAAACCATTCTATGACTCTGTGAATATCGATTATGTGCTATTTTTGTTAGCCATGCCACACAGATTTTCTGCCCTGAGAAGTGCTGAATTTCTTTCCGCTTTCCCTGCTGCGATCACCTTTGGGATTCACGCAGCCCAGTTTCAGACACAGCAGTTTGGGGGTTGTGGGGGACACAGACATTCCTGGCAGGTGACCCTCTAGGGAGGACCCGACGAGAGCCGGATTTCACCCCGGCGGCGCTCGGGGTGAGTCCGGGTTCGCATCGCACCTCTGCGCTGCGCAGCCCCGCTCAGCGGCCTGGTGGAGGGGGTGATGGCAGGGCAATGGGGGTGAGATGGGGAGCCACGGAGGGAGTGATGGGGGGGNNNGGGCGATAAGGGGTGGTGGTGGGGGGTCCGCCCCTCCCAGCCCGGCCCCGAGGAGGAGCCGGAGGGACCCCGCGCCGTCCACGTGGCCGAGGGCGCGCTATATGAGCGGGCAGGAAGCGCTGGGGAGGGAGTGCGGGGAGGGACGGGGCGCCCGGAGCGGCTCTGCGGGCAGGGCCGGCAGACAGACGGACACACAGACAGCGCGGCGGCAGCGACCGACCGACCGTCCGTCTGTCCCCCCGGCCATGGGGCTCGGCCGCCCGCCGATCCCCCGCACCCCACCGTGAGTACCGCGGGACCCCCTCTCTCTCTCTCTCCCCGCCGCCCTCCTTCCTCCCCGCTTACCTGCAAATCCCCCGCTCCCCGCTGCTGCAGAAGGCGCGGTGGGAGCCTCCCAGCCTCCTGACTCCTCATTCGGCTGTTGAGTTGTTGGGGTTTTTAAGAAATTATTTCTGTTATTTAGAAGCAGGGGTGGCCCCGGCGCTGGCGGAGCTCGCAGCATCCTCCGGTTCGGTGCCCCGGCACTCCGGAGCGGGGAGGCTTCTCCCCACCCAGCCGGGATTTCCCCACTGGAGGGAGGCAGAGGGGAGGCGGCGAGTGCTGGGGTGGGCTCTGGAGCAAGGGGGCACCTTCGGGCGATGCTCGGGAGGCGACAACGCCGGGGAGCCCCCCTCCAGCTGCCCCACGGGGGACCGGTCCTGCCCAGCGCCGCCGCCGGGGGGGAGCAGCAGGAGGGACCAGCCCGGCGGAGACCTGCACCGGCGTTGGTTTATGGTATTTCTTTCCCTGGGTAAGCTGTGTGCCGAAAGAGTAAAACCAGTGTTACTCCGTTAGAGGGCAAAAAGCAGGCTAGTTGTCTTAGGTATCCGCTCGCACATTCCTTCTTGCAGAATTATTTTCTAGAGGAGCATAAATAACTAATCTTCGAGGTCAGCAGTTTGTTTTTATTGTACTTGGTATATTTCTCTCAGTAGCAAGCATCCATCCCAGTTCCTTAGTGTGATTGTGTGTAGTCTTGGCACAAATAAAAACAAGCCAGTAAAAAAAAAAAACAAAGTCTTGATGTATGTTTACTCATTTGGGGCACAGAACATTTTTCAACTCTTTGTAACAGTTGGGCTTGTATGTATCCAGTATACTGAAATAACTCATTCCGTAATTTTAAGTCTGAATTATATATTTGTCTGCTGGGCACATATGTTGAAGGAAAAACCTCCCTAATTTTGGATCTTTAGAGAGGTTGGAAGGGTGACAAAGCCCTTGTAATCTTTTGGGTCAATTTTCATAAGCTCCAAAAGCTCTCTCTGAAAAGGAAATTAAATTTTAGTGTACAAAAGGGACCAGAGATTCAAGGATATAAAAAAAGAGTCTCTTTTTCTACTTTGATCTTGTCCTCAGGAGTTCATTTAGTTTGGTGCTCTTCAGTGACACAGGTTAAAATGAAGAGTTGGCCTTAACTGGAGTCTTCCTGTCTCTTGGCATTTCAGGAGGTACTCAATTAGCAGCACACTCCTCCTGTATATTATTTACACAGCTTCAGCTGGAGGGGTGGCTCTGTGAAGCATCTGCTTGGAAGCACTTGGCTTGTTACATCCACAGCATCCTGTGCCACCCATGCCAGCCAGTACCTTCCACAAGACAGTGTCTCTGAAAGTGCAAAAGAAGAGAGAAATTGTATTTCTTATTCTTTTGGCTCACTCGGTGCACAATCTGATTCTGCAGGAGAGAGAGCGAGTTGCCCTGTTTGTATGAATTTGTCACACATCCTGGCCAGAAACAAACTTGAAACCTTCTTTGCAGTTTTTCTTCCAAACTTGATTATACTGCTAGTGGTAACGGCCTCTCAATTGAGGAAGGTCACTTTTCAAACTAAACATAATTTTATATAGGACTTGGTATGTGCTTATCCATTTTCTTTTTTTGTTTATGTAAAACTGGGAGTAACTTGAGAGGAGATTAAGGTCATGCAGATGGCAGTTCCATCTTCTAGGTTATAAAAACATCTTTTATGTCAAGTGAGTTGCAAATGCTGCCATTAAATGGTAGTAGAAATAAATTTTTACTTGGAACATCTTTTGCACCTATTTTCAAAAGCCTGGTGAAACAGAAACCTGCTTTTAAAAAGCAAAGGAGAGAGAGCAAACTCAGCTCCACAGCATATTTCAAGTGCTGTTAATCCCACCACATGGTGGAGCTTTTCATGCCTCTGGCTGAGGGAACTCTGAAGAGGATGCGTTTTTTTGTCTGGCTTCAACACTGCAACATGCCATGTGTGGAGTTTCTTCAACTTTTTTCTTTTTCATACCAGACTTAATTAATTTTCTATGTCTTCTGTATCTTTTATACTTTGCAGAAGGCAGCACAGGACTATCGGTGTCTAATCTGAAGCAGCAGGTAGATGAACCAGTGAAGTAGGGGATAAAGTTTTCACCTACAAGTACTTCTTAAGTGGAAGAATTACTTTTATAACCAGCCCCTCTGCTAAGATATTCTGGTGGGACCTTTCAGTGCAAGCCCAGTTAGCCTTGTACTAATATTTTTATATAAATATTACTATAAAATATTTGTGTTTACTATAAAATATTTGCTGAACAGCCTGTGTTCAATCAAGCTTGCAAGGAGCAGAGAGGCAGATATATTTTGAACTTATCTGAGATTCCTGATGTAGGTTATTAAAACATGAGAATGAATTCCAGGAATTAAGGTGAAGTATGACAGACATACTTTGACCCCCTCTGCCACAGTCTTGCCTGACTGCATCAAAGCCTGTCTGTTATGTTTATGGTGTGGCTCTTAACTGATAAATGAAAATCTAACTCACAGGTATGCAAGCTGAAAGTAAATTCTGGGGTTATCTGTCAGCTCACAATTCAGAGGAATTGCTTACACCAGCAAGAAAGCTCCTTGACCCATACAGGCATTTCCTGTGCAAGACATGCAGCCTTGCAGGCAAAATGCTGTTGTAAATGTTTGTATTGCTCTTTTTGCCACAGTGCCTGTGGCAGCAGCCAGCAGACCAGTGGAGGCCATGGCTAGCCTAGCCATGTGATGGCTCCCATCTGCCTCTCCAGTCCTGGCAGGAATGGTGTGCCTGGTGCCACTGGTGGGGTAGGCAGCTGCCTTTGCAGCCCATCCAGAGCATGTCTGCATCCCTCTCTGGGCTGGCTTGGTGTCTGATTCTGTGTCCAGTAGGTATCTGGTCTGTATCACCCAGCATGTATCTGCTCCAGGAAGCTGGGGATCTCCTACCAGGCTTCAGGGGTCTTGGCTTCTCAACAGTCTCTTAGTGCTGTTTGAACCACCCTGGACTATCTGTCCTTGTCTTCTGGTGCCAGTACAGAAAGATGTGGCTGACACCTGGTGTTGTATTTGAGACTTCAGGAGGGTGGGTTTGATGTCCGAGGTATCTTCAGTGGCACCTAAAATGTATTTGGCAACTGAATTGACCCTATGGGAGCTATGTGTGTTTTCTGGGCACAAACCTCTATCTTATGAAATATCAACATGAGTGGTCTCTGTTCAGGGTGTATGTCAGGTGTGACCCCTCTTGTCCTGATAGGTGCTCTGGGCTGACCTGGCACTAATTAACAGCAGCCACAGAGGAACTGGTGTCACCCTTCTGGTCACCTTCCCCACTCTTACCCCAGCCTCCTCTTCCCCCTGGTGCCAAGTGTCCCATGCTCTGGTTTGTAAGTAGCAAGCTCAAGTCACTTTGTGTAAAATGTCACATAAAACTTTGGAAAGCTCTTTTGAGTCAGGGCAGCACAACTCTCTCAAGCTGTGAAATAGCTGTGGAATGTGGAAAATGGGGGGTCTTGACAGACAGGGAGCTCTTTTTAAAAGAAACTCCCCATAGTATTGGCAGAAGCTTGCTCTGAAGCATGAGTTAAGATTAGGAATGTCATCAATTGTAAAGACTGTAGTAATTGTTAAAATGCAATTCTGGGGGAAAGGAGGGTGGAAAGCAATTCTTTCCTGGCTTTGCTTCACTTTGAACTGCCTGTGATTAAGTTGCTTCGTCTGGACTGACGTGCACGTTCCTTCCTTGGGGAGAGGAAGATTTGTGCCATGTGTACAAGATGACCAAACCTTAGAGCAGAGAGGAGTTGCACTATTCCAGGAAACCTGTTAACCTCATCAAGCCACATCTCTTTCTCTGGGGCAGTCCCACAGCTATTTCTGTAAGGTATCCTAGAATGCAAAAGAGACACAAGTGGTTGAAACCTGCACCTGATGACAAATGTTTGAAGTGTAGCTGTCTTTCTGTGAGGACATAATCTCAATAGGACTTTCTTTGCTTGTTTTTCGTAGTAACTTTTCCATCTTTTTGTAAGTCCTTTGTCCCAGCAGGTTTTCAGTGCAGGCTCAGCACTGAAAAGCACGTAGCTTTCCATCCCAAAAGATTTGAGGGGAGGACAAGGAGGAATGGGTGACAGGTTACAGCCCACAGAGTCCAAGCACAACATTTCCCACCTTGCTGGTGCCTGACAGAGGACTGCTGCTGGCATGGAGGTGACCACATATGGTCCTGGTATCCCCAAAACTCCTGCAGTGGACTCTTTAGCTGTCCCTTTGGAGGATTGTTCTGCAGAGTAAAAACTGGCACAGTGACACTGAGGTATTAAATCTGATGCAATTTTAAAATGTCTCTGGACTATATAATTGCTACTGACATTTTTCCAGGATCTGTGGAGTTCTGGATTTTTTTTATTTTTGTTTTTAGAGCTTTGGTACACCAATACCAAACAAAGGTTTTTTCTTTTAAAGGACACTACATTATTTCTAGAGGCTGGATCTTCAATCAAGGACTTAATCTTACTTATCTGAAATAATTTTGTGTGCTGACACATCACAGTGCTGTACCAGCTCGAAAAAGAAATCTAATTCTATCAAATCTGCCAGCTCAGTTAATATGGTCCTGCCAGGGAAGCATAAGGCATCACTTCCAGTTCTTTTAGGAGGGTATCAGATTCCCACTGCCAGCTCAAATTCAAAGCACAGTACGTGTGGCCAGGTTTGGATTTTAAAACAATTTTCTAAGGTACTTCTTGCATCCTGGCATGCAAAACCACAGATGAAATTGGAAGATGTCGTCTGAATATTTGGGTTGAAACATAGCAGTTTGAGTCCTACAGACAGTCCTTTGGGATTGGTTTTGAAGCAGAGACCTGTTACTCCACCCTGAGACTTCTATAAATTCATGTGTAAAGAGCATGAGGTACCTGCAACTTGAATCAGAGCTGACCTGACAGTTTCTGTCTCTTTTTTGACACTCTAGAGTGCATCCAAAGCTGCCAGGGTGTGATAAGGACACCCATGCCTGTATCTTAAACTCCTTTAGCCTGATGGGATATGGTGGTGTCTTCTATGAAACCTGCAGCCTGCATTACTGCAAGACTTCAGCTGTAAATGCTGTTGCTCTCTGCATGTAATGCTTTCTCTTACTAGAGCTTCACTTAAATCAGTTTGTGCAAATTATCTGACTTAGATTTTTTTGGTGACAACACTGACAAAAATACTCATTTACATTGAATTGAAGCAATTTTTAGTTAAGCAAAGGCAGGTTAAAATAATTATAGTTTTGAGAAAGGGATGTTTTGTTGCTTTTAGATTTACTTTGTCCTAATTCCAGGTCCATTTCAAACCTCTCAGGTAGTCAGAATTACTTATTTTGAAAGAACCAAGTTTTGCCTTCAGAGATGTCAGAATGATTCCTCTGAATTTGATGTGACCTGCCTTGTCACAGTTTGTCAGCCAATGGCAATACTGACATTATAGGAGAATTTGGGGTTTTGATTCTTTTATCTTTGAAACTACTTTTGTAGTGAAGGTATTATTCTTCATAAGGTTTACCCTGTTTTTCTCTTCAGGGACAATTCTATATATTTCAAGTAAGAAAAGGATCTCTCCTGCTTGTCAGTCTAGTGCTTATTAGAAGAATTAGAACTCTGCCTTCTTGATCTCTCTTCTTTTCAGCTCCCGTATCCTCTGTTTTTCCCCTTCAGTTAAAATCTGCCTTTATCGAGAAGCATTGACTTTATGATCAGGTCTCATGTGGCTTCACTCTGCCTGTTCAAACAGACCTGCTGCTCTTCTCAACCAGCTGGCTTGATTCTAGCCAAAAAATTTAACCTGAGAAGTGAAAATGAACTTCTGCTTGCCCCCTATCCCATTAACAAACGTTCATCTTCATACTTTAGGCTCTAATACTGAGGGCTATCTAATATCTCCAGGGGATCAAGCAGTAGCACTGGTGGGAACACAAAGCAGGTAGATAACTAAATTTGCAGGCAGGACATTGATGCATGCACAGCAGCTGAGAATGCCAAAGCCACTGGAACTGTGCAAGTTATCATGGAATCATAGAACATGCTTAGTTGAAAGGGACCCACAAGGATCACTGAACTGGCCCTGTGCAGGACGTCCCAAGAATGCCACCCTGTGCCTGAGAGTGCTGTCCAAATGCCTCTTGAGCTCTGTCAGGCTTGCTGTTGCGATCACTGCCCTGGGGATCCTGTTCCAGTGCCCAGCCACCCTCTGGGGGAAGAACCTTTTCCTGATATCCAACCTAAACCTCCCCTGATGTGACTTCAGGCCATTCCCTCCAGTGCTGTCACTGGTCACCTGAGAGCAGAGATCAGTCCCTGCCCCTCCTCTTCCCTCGTGAGGAAGTTATATCTGCAGTGAGGTCTCCCTTCATTCTCCTCCAGGCTGAACAAACCAAGTGACTTCAGCTGCTCCTCGTATGGCCACCCCTCAAGGCACTTCACCATCTTCATAGCTCTCCTTTGGACATTTCCTAATATTTTTCTATCTTTGTTGTGTTATGTTTCTGTTGTGATGTTACGATGAAGTTCTCTCTTGTGCTCTGGAGATTGCGCTTTAGTGGCAACACAGAAATACAAGGGAAAACTGCATTACCCTTTGTAAAAGGTCAGGAGTTAAACAGACCCTTACAAAAACTTCTCATGCTTAGGAAGGCAATATTGAAATGTAAACTGGCTCTTACAAAATATCATATGGAAACCAAAGTTGTCTTTTCTGGTGCTAAGAAGAAGAAAACAATTTGTGAGGGTAGTGTGGGGATGCTTTATAAATTTGGTAAAATGCAGCTCCCTTCTCTTGGGCTGCCAGAAATGCCTATGGTTTTGCTTGCTGGTGTAAGTGGGGACTCTGCAGTGGATTCATGCAGAAAACCTGGGCAGAGGACACAGCCGTGGGGTCGGGATATGGCTTTGCTTCAAGACTGTAGCTATAGGCAAAAAGGTGTCATCTCTACCAAGGTTATTCTGGTGTCTGCAGTGTGGTGATGTGAAGTGCCCATGGAAGTACAAAGTATGTGTGAGATACTGAGAGCTTCTTCAGAGCTTCAGGAGAGTTTTTTCTAGTTTCGTCTCCATTTCTCTCCTTCCTGAGTAGGTACTGAAATGTCCTTTAGTCCTGCTCTGCAGGTTTTTTTCCCTGTCATAGTTTAACCCCCCAGACAGCAGCTGAACTCCTCACAGCCACTCTCTCACATTTCCTGCAGTGAGAGAGAACTGGCAGGGTAAAAGTGAAAAAACTCACTGGTTGAGACAAATTTAATATATAAAGCATAAGCTGCACATGGCCAGCAAAGCAAACTAAGGAATTAATTGATCACTTCCCATGGGCAGGCAGTTGTTCAGCCATCCTCAGGAAAGCAGGGCTCCATCCCAAAAAATGGTAAAAGGGAAGATAAATTCCATCACTCTGAACGTGCCTCCGTTTCTTCTTCTGCTCACATCTTTGTATGCTGATCATGATGCCTTATGATACGACCTTGGGTCACTTGGGGTCAGCTGTCCTGGCTGTGTCCTCTTTCAGTTCCTTGTGCACCCCCAGCCTCCTCGCTGGTGGGCTGGGGAGCAGAAAAGGCCGTGGCTTTGTGTAACCTCTGCTCAGCAATAATGAAAACATGCCTGTGTTATCAACAGAGTACGCAGCACAAATCTAAAACACAGCCCCATACCAGCTACTGTGAAGAAAATTCACTATCCCAGCCAAAACCAGCAGAGTTCTTGCTTTGCACGTACTTCCTCTCATCCATCCTTTTTCCACAGATTCTCCTTGCTCAAAGAAAACAGGCTATTCCTGCAGCTTCCACCAACCCCCCTTCCTCTCCCATGTTTTGTTCTCTGCATGCCAGGATCAGAGTGAACCAAGACAGCAGGAGAGCCAGGGATACTTAAACTTTGCATCTGAGGACAAGTGTGTGGTGTTGGGAGGACACACTTACGGCTGAGAACTTGGAGTGAAGGCCTGCCCCTTCTCAGCTCCCTGCTCCAGACCTTCTGGCTGCAAAGGACAGCATTTCAGTTTCCTGGAGGTTCAGTTCAGCCTGTAAAGTGGTTGGAGATTCCAGTAGAGATGTAAACATTGCCCTTTTGACCAACAGCTTGATTTTTGAACTATGAAAGTAAAGGGAAATCTACCACATGGAGAAAAGAGCTGTAAAGAAGGCTCTCTGCCACTCCATTGAGTGGTGCAGTCATCAAAGACGTGCAAAAAGCACAGCTGATGCAATATAAATAATCTATATTTGTTTTGTTTACTACAATGAGGTTATCACCATAGTGCTACAAGGATTGTGCAACTCGGTGCTTTATCCATGTGGCTGTTCATGACCTGCTTTTGCTTGCCTGGATCCTAAGACTTTACAGAGGAACATAGTGTCATTGGCTCACTGTGGCTGTCACAGCAGATTTTCTGTTAAAAAGTATGCAAAAATAGATATGCAAAAGTAAAAACTGCTTCAGACCCGGAGTTACAGAGAAAAAGCCTGTTATTGAGGTGGCAGGATGTGTGAAATAGCAGCAGCTTCACAACTTTGTGTTAAAACTATGAGGATGCTGTCCTGTATCCTGCATCCTGCTGTTAAATCCATGTGTCTTCAGTTCCAAGACAAGGATGTTGTGTGGGACAGTGCGTCAAATGCTGTGTACAAGTTCATGTAGATTATGCCAGTGGCTGTTCCCTCATCCCTTAGCATTGTAAGACCCTTGTATGCCCATTGTAGAAGGCTGCCAGATTTGTCAGGAACAATTTGACATAATGCTCACAATTCAGACAGTTAATTACACTGACAAAAGTTGTGTGTTAATGCCCAGGTAAGACACTGATTTGTGTTTCTCCAAAAGCTCTCTAACTTTGTTGTGTAAAATGCCCAATGCTTCAAAAAAGAAATTACCTCAAGCAACTACATAACTGGTTGTGAGGCCAAAGAGCAGAGGAGCAGGAGATGAATACTGGCTGTTGAAAAATACGAGGTTATTGAAAAACAAATGGTGATACAGTAATTGCAGGGGTGGCTAAAACATTTGGAAGTAGCAGTGAAACAAAGGAGTTTAGGATAAGCTGCTTCTCCCCAAGGCCAAAGTCTCCTGTCGATACCGAGTTGAGTATTGGCGGAGGATGCTGCTGTGTAATTGCAATTAATTTTGGAATGTTTTTAATACAGGAAAATGATGAAGGTCTGTATGGAAAAGAATCAATAGGTTAGAATTACCAATCAAACTGCTTTGGAGGGGAATGTCTCTGTTTCACAGAGCACCCGAAGAGGCTGCTTGTTTCTTCCTCTGGTTCTACCTGACCCGCTGCTGCTGTAGGAGATGGGCTCATTTGCTGAGCTTTGTTTCTGCTGTCTTATGCTGTTCCTTTGCCTGTAAAATGTCTGGATGAAGAATTCTATCATAGTATCAATTAAGTTGGAAAATATGTCTAATATCATCAAGTCCAACCATCAACCTAGCACCAACACCATGTTCACCATATAAACCACGTCCTCAAGTGCCACATCCACAAGTTTTTTGAACAATTGCAGGGATGGTGACTCCACCACTCCCCTGGGCAGCTAGTTCCAATGCTTTACAACCTATTTCATGAAAAAAAAAGAAGCCCCAATGTTTAAATTTAAACTTCCCCTGATGCAACTTGAGGCAATTTCCTCTCATCTTGTCACTTTTTACTTGGGAGAAGAGGCTGACCTCCACCTGGCTACAACCTCCTTTCAGGCAGTTGTAGAGTGAGGGAAGGTCTTCCCCAAGCCTCCTTTTCTCCAGGTTAAACACCCCCATCTCCCTCAACTGGTCCTCATAAGATTTGTGTTCCAGCCCCTTCACCAGCTATAGAAAGCTAAAATTCTACCAGATTAAGGCAGAAGTGCTCAGTGTGGCCACTGTCTCTACTGTTCCTTGGAAAAAAGCTTCCCACACTCCAGTGATGGTAGCCGTTTGTCCCTTTGGCTTAAAATCCCCAAGTCCTGTCTGTGGTGACTGTCATCACACTAATTGAGAAACAATTCTAAGGAAGTGGCCCCATTTTCAAGATATTATCTTGGAAAAAGAACAGTTGTCTTGTGGAAACAAGCTGGACCAAGAGTTATATCTTAGTGCAGCAGAAAGCAGTCCTTAGATCCTCCTCAGGCAAGCTGTCAGAGACACACACAACTTTTTTGTATGTGTTTGTGAATATTTAAAGAAGCATTGCTCAAAATGTCTTTTTTTTTTTTACTTATCTTACCCCACACAGACTTAGAAGTTCTCTGTATCTTATGAAATAAACCCACCAGGCACAGCTCCATTTCAGAAAACAGCTTTTCATTAAGGTGCAACTCTCCCCTGCCTTGCTCTCAGAGCACTAACCTTACATTTGGCATGTCTCTGAATTTGGAAAATAGTATTATGAGTCTGGCTGTTGTCTGCCAGTATGATTTTTACACCTTTACTGTCTTGCTTGGAAATTTAGTGTCTCTGATATGCAGAAGGTATCAGTGTGTATCTTCAGTGAGGAGCTTCTCATGGAACAGACTGGAGTTGGAACAAGACCCCAAGGCAACTTGATGCACTTGCTATGGGAGCTTCAGGCTTGCTTGGCAGAGGGGCATGCCCTGAGGGTGGGATCACCAGGGGGCATGTAACCCTCCCCACTCTTGGAGGAGACCAGCTGGCTTTACAAGGCAGCTCTTCCGCAGGGTGAAACTTGGTGCCACTGGGACTGGTGCCACCTGCTGTGCTGCTGGCACCCTCACTCAAACAGTGAGATGTGGCACACTGCCACCCTTGCCCAAGGGTTAAGTTAAGGGCAAAACCAGGAGAGATTTGCTTGTTTTGAAAAGTATCTCTTTCACAGTCCCTCATCTCTACAAAGGGAACCCATCCAAATTTGCCTTTGTTACTTTTGTATCTGATCAGACTTCAGTTGACAACTCTAGTTCTTGGAGCTGGAAATTCTGTTATTAGGGCACTGACTCTTTTCTGAATATTAAAAATCTCTTGCTTTTATAGCTGTCAGAATCAATCTTTCAGATCTCCCCTCCAGCTGCTGTGCTCTCTTGTGAGCTGATTGCTACTCCTGGGCAGGTGTCAGCAATGTTTTGCCTGGCACCACGGATATTGACTTACAAGGAAAGGAGGATGTTTCTGCATCTTGGATCAAGTCCTGTGTTTTGTTTATAGTACTCTCTTCTGTCAGAAAAAAATGCTGCATAACACTTTCCCCTTTCTCCAAGAGAGAATAGGGTCGTGCTCAGTAACCTTGAGTATAGACTTGTCGTATCTAGTAAGCTCATTAGAGCCTGATCTGCTCATTACCTGGAGACTGTTGAAGGCAAGACCAAAATATTTCAGAAGTCAGTGAGGGCAGCATGCTTCCCTCTGAGTAAGCATGGGAATGTTGTTCAGCACATGTATTTGAACTGATTGCTGAAGCTGATATCTTCTTACTGTGGGTTACAAAGCTTGTGGCTTCTCATAATCTGTAAAAAACATGGCATTTGTATGAACAGGCTTGTCAGTGGTAGTTCCCTTACCCAAAGCCAACAGGACTCTTCCATCTGTATAGCAGAGCCCTTTCCTTAGAGCCATCAGTCATCACTGTCTAAGAGTCTAGCAGAAAGTGAGTAAAAACAAAATTTTATTTCTTACTCATCCCTTCCCCAAGGAAATTCTTTCACAGGTTTGACAGCCCTTCCCAGTCCACTTATAGCTCCTATTGAATTTCAACTTCCTGTACAAAATTGTTGGGACATAATATGGTTAACAAGATGTTCTTCCTCAAAGGCCACAGGACAATGGATCCTTGTCAATAGTACATGGTGAAAGATTTCAAACCTGATGAGGGATCTTTAGGGCATGCAGCAGGCACCCAGAGAGTGTCTTGGGTTGAGAGAATTAAAATTGCTTTGGATTTTTTTCAGGAGGTGCAGAACAAAGCCACAGCACTGGCATTATCATTAAAGATGTCCTTCAGCCTGCCCAGTTGGCTATTTCAGGAGGCATAAGTGATGTAAACATCATGGCAGAGAGACTAAAACACTTGTTGTGGTTTAACCCCAGCCAGCAACTACACACCACTCTCTCCCTCCCCCACCAGTGGGACTGGGGAGAGAATTGGAAGTGTAAAAGCTGGAAAACTCATGGGCTGTGATAAAGACAGTTTAATAGGGAAAGCAAAAGCCATGCACACAAAACAAGGAAATAATTTCCTGCTTCCCCTGGGCAGGCAGGTGTTCAGCCATCTACAGGAGAGCAGGGCCCTGTCACATGTAAGTGTGACTTAAGAAGACAATCGACACCACCCCAAGTATCACCCCCTTCCTCCTTGTTCCCCCCACTTTTTATACTGAGCATGATGTCATGTGGTCTGGAATATCCCTCTGGTCAGTTGGGGTCACCCTGTCCTGGCTGTGTCTCCTCCCAACTTCCCATGGACTCCTGTCTTCTCGCCACCATGGCTGAATGAAAACCACCCAAGACACAGCCCCTACTGGCCCAAATCAGACACCACTCCACACCAAATGGAGTAGTGTTTATGTAGGCTCATGCTATCGTTCTCAGTGGGTAACTTAACAGCTCCCCATCACTTGTGGGATTTGTATCTTTGTCTAAACAGGATGGAGATTTGTCACTTGGCTTCTTTCACCAGGATTCTCTAGGTGCACACTGAAAACCAGTCTGTTAGCCGGGGTGCACCACACCATGGTGAATGGCAAAAGTTACATCCTCTTGGTTTAGCTGAACAGAGATGAACCTTTCATTAAGGTGGTGACTTGGTTTCTGGGCTTGCCTAAAAATAAACAAGGTGCTGACTGGCATGGTTATATATTCACTGCTTGACCTATCAAAGGAGACAGTGGCAGGGAAAGGACACAAGTAACTTTCAGATGACATTGCATTAATTTGTAGCAATGCTGGAATTTCCATTGTGATGCTTCCTAAGGATGTTGCAGGCATCCGGCAAAGGCTCTGCTTGTTCTTTCCTTTTACATTTGCCCAGAACCAGAGACAGATGCTGTAAAATGGAGTAATTAAATGTGCTGATTTCTTGTAAAAAATGGTTACTGTAGTTCATTTCATAGTTTGGGGGTAAGGGGGATCTTTAAACATATCTTCACTCTGCTTCTGTAATTTGAAGGTGGCCTTTTTTCTCTTTTTTTTGGTGTTGGTTTGCGGAGGGTTTTTTTGTTTGTTTGTTTTTTTCTTTCTTCTTTTTAAAGCATAAAGTTTATTTAAGAACTTTGTAGGCAAAAATATTTTGCAATGCCAAACATCTTCTGTTGTGTGTTCAGAGCAGGACTTTCTTTGCTCTTCAGCTCAGAGTGCTTTAGACAGAATGGGAGAAAGACATGAAGGAGAACTGTGTTGTACTTAGCAGAATTAGAATAAGCCCACAAGCACATGGTTTGTACTTTTTAATTCCAAGAGCCTGAATCTGATCTCACTCCTACTAATCTGTAAAAGGATTATTCCTGATTTACACCATCCTGAATCAAATCAGAATCTGGCCCTGAAAGCCTGTTTGTACCTCAGACATTGTCCCAAGGCAGCTGACCTGCAAATATGAAAAGGAGACCTGAGTTCCTGTGGGTTAACTGTTTAAATTTGTCAAGCTAAGTCAACTACGGCTTGTTTAGCAGGGAAATGGTACTGCAAAACCTCAGGCTTGAACCCATTTACCTCTATTGGACTAATAGGAGGTAATCAGGGAATCCTCTTTGGTACAACACAGTGCTCTGTATTTGCATAGCACCTTTCATCTGAGGATATTAAATAACTACTTCATTGCACTTCTGGAAGCTGTTCAGCCAGACAAATCTCTTTAATGACCTGCCATGGCTCTGGTTGCTAGCAGTGAAGCAAAAATAAGTTAGTACATTGAGTCTCTGGTCATGAGTGGCATCTGTAAGAACAGGTCTGCAACCTAGAACAGTGTGAAGCTGTTAGCTGAAAATACTGGGATTTCTGGAAAAAAGGCTATGTCATACTTAGCTGCTGAGAAGAAAATTGATTTTTATTAGCACAGGTTCGGTTAGTGTTCACTGAGACAGGTTCCAAAAGCAAATGTACAGTTTCAGCGTGGGAAAGCACAGGTTGCCTTTAAGTCATCATGCCAACTCCTTTATGGCCCCAAATTAATATTATTTTTGTTCATGTTTTGGTTGTCTATATGCTCATTTCTAAGGCTATGTTTATGTTGCGATTAAGGGAAAGTTGAAAACGCCTCTTCATGGGACTGCTCTAAAGGAAACTGGTATATTATTATGTACCTGTGCATATTCTCAAATGAACACGTCATGTTTGTCATTCTGCAAAGCACAGTTTTGGTGTAGTGACACATTTGCACAGTGTTTGAACATACTAAATGCAGCCGTACAGTGGGAACCAGATGGGTAGCCTCATGCAGTGGCCCACCTATTTCCTTTTAGATTTTGTTCTTGAATTCTGTTATCAGCTCAAATTTCTTGGTAACTCTCTGTTTGCCATGTCAATTTGAGATGCTCCAAGCTTTAGACTACAGTAGTTAGATGACTGTGGAGGGTCCTGTCTTTATGGACTGTAGGATGCCTACATCCCATAATTCACCCAGCACAATGGAAAAAAAACACTGAACTTCTGGCACACTTATCAAAAAGGCTCAGTATAGGAAGATTTTGCTCACACTGGTTCAGTTATCCCATGCAAACACCTGCTCCTTCTCTGGAGCTGAGCCTTTTTTTCCTTTCCAGCCTGAAAGCATGGATATGACATTAAATATATTGAACCAACTTTGACATGCACAGTCATTTGTCTGGAAAATACTTCTAATTTTCCTTACAATGAGTAAGAAAGTCTGCTACTTCCTCAAAGGTGTATTCAGTTTTATTGCTAGTCACTCCAAGTTGTTAGCCATGGCTGATGTAAACCATGCCTGTCTATCAGCAGAGACTGGAGGAGCTAATGACTGCATTCCTGGAGGTGAGACTTCATTGATTCAAGCTGAAACAGCTGGTGAGCGATGCTCTGAGGAGTTGGCATTAGAATAAAAAACCCAGTTGGCTTTGTGTCTATAGTTTATATGATTAGCCCAGGAAACTCTGTTGTGAGATCTCTGCATTTTTCTGTTTTCCACAAAATAATAATCATCATCATCATCTCAGGTCCACATCTCTGTACTTTTCCATATTTACCTGATATAAACCAGAGTAAGTGTCATGTAAGCAAATATGGGATTTACTGGGGGAATGAGAACTCCTGGTTAATCACCACACTCTTCAGCAAAGCTCTCCCTTTCTTCAGTCTCGCCTCTGCAGCAATGTGTGCATCAGCCTGGGTCCTGTTCAGTGAAAAAGAGTGATACTGGACCGTCCTTTGAAGCTTTTGCTGTTTGAGTGAATCAAATTCTCTAAAAATTCTCTCCATCTACATAGCTGCTATAGGGTAAGAGATGTTTTTCCCTGTTTGTCTCTGCTCTCAGCTGGTCCCACAAAATCTGTTGCCACAGCACATGTAAAGGTGGAGAAATTTTAAATACACCACATACCAGATATAAAATCTACTGCCTTGCTGAACTGGGTAATGTTGCTTAGCTGACATTTCTGCAGTGCAGGAAAAGCTGCATATTACTGCCCAACCACTTTGTAATTTTCTGTTATTTCTAAAATGGATGCCAGCAATTGGAAATATTGAGTAATTTTTAATTGAAGTGATATGATCAGTGGGTGATTAGTTTTTGGAGTGCCTTGGATGTATGCTGTGTTGTAGAGACAAGCCATCTGGAGCAGGGCTGTGGTTTAGCTGCTGTAATGAGTACCCATGGACTGCAGTGCCAAAATGACCAGGTTTATTACATCGATGAAGATCTTGAGTAATTCAATTCATTTTCACAGATCTAAATGAACTAAAATGAGAACATAATTTGGCCTGAAGTTTTAGTTTGATGCTCTCAATTATTAAACCAAGGATCATCAATGCATTTTCTACTATGCTTAAAATAACCAGCCACAGCAAATCAGGCTATTGAATTCCTCTGCCTGCAGCTTTTACCAAATCTACCATGGCCAGGATTTCACCACGTTTTGCCTGGATGGCTAGTGTGACTTCATTCGGTGCTTCTTGTATTTTCTGCTCCTCTGACCTACAAGCATCACACTCTGCCTCTGACCTTGGGGATAGGCTGTCAGGGGAGAAGAATCCTAGAACCACAGAATGATTTGTGTTGGAAAGGACTTTTAGAAGTCATCTAGTCCCACCCCCCTGCAATGTGCAGGGACACCTTCCACTCAGTCAGGTTGCTCAGAGCTCTGTCTAAGCTGACCTTGGACGTTTCCAGGTGTGGAGCACCCAGCACTGCTCTGGGCAGCCTGTTGCAGTAATACTCTCACTACTGGGGATTACTGGGCAGATGAGTCCCACCATAAATCTGTGTTAGTCACAAAGCTTGCAGCTTGCATTGCTGCAGGGTACCTGCAGCAGCTCTGTTTGTGTTGCCAGGCTTGTAGCTGCTGGACTTAATTACCCTCAAATGAAGACTGATTTGTGGTATCACACCAAAATTAATCCTCTCTCTTCCTGAAATTTTCATTACACCATCTTTTTGCTAAGTCTGATCATTCATGGTGATGTACAGCCCTGAAACTTGAATCCGAAGTGCTGCCTTGTAGTCAATGTATCAAGGGATGTTTGGAGCAGTGAGGGTTACTGGAGGAAGTGACTGGAAGAGACTGGAAGAAAAAAAAAAAAACAAACAACCTTTGAGAATGCTTTGATCTGAAATCAAATATCTGCACCAAGGAGGCAGTGTATTTTTAGGAAGAGGGCACAGGCTGCATGTAAGTAGATGCATTCTATTTGATGTGCGGAGATCAAGGAGTCGGAGTCTTTAACTGCTCATCTGGCCATCTTGTCTTCCCTCTTAATTTTTCCCTTGTGTTTTAAAATTGTTTTTCCCACTTGTTCTGTGAGACATTCTTATGCAAAGCCAAGTCTCCTGCAACTCAAGCAAACTTGTTTGTGGCACAACAAGAGCAAAGAGGTATCAGAGTTTAGGTTTTGCATAAAAACACATCACTTATTTCCCTTTTTTCTCCCCAAGTTTGTTATTAAATGAGCAGTACTTTAATGAAGCATTTAATGGAGAAAACAAAACAACACAACTTCTGTATCCTCCAGATTGTTCCCAAATCCCTGAATGAAAAATTATTTAGAGATTAAAGCCCTTGCTGTTTCCTGTGTCATTGCAAAGCAATAATGAGCAGAACTTGAAAAGCTCTGCTCTCTCCTGGTTCGGAGTACCAGCCTCTATCACAGCATCAAACAGCCATGCCAGCACTTTTTCATGGTACCAGCTGATTAAGTTTCATAGCAGATTCTCCCTCAATTTAATGCTGCTAATGATTATATGAATGAGACTTACAATATAAGCACAAGTTTGAAATCTAAGCTTCAGCACTGGAGCTTAAACAATCTGCACAGGCTGTTGAGAATGTAAGCATCAGTTTAAAATTGTCAAGTTTTCCAGTTTTTATTGCAATTTCCCCAAAGCCACGCAATCCATAGCAGACCCAGGAATAAATTTCAGGAATCAGGTTCTTGCTGTAAGCAGGGACAAGTGGCGTGCCCTGAGCACTGGCACATGAAGAACAAGCCAGTGGTCTCTCTCTCAGCAAGAGGTGAGTCACTTGGGTAATTCCTGTTTTTAACAGTAGAACTGGATTCATGCTTCAAGCAGCTTCAGACAGCCAAAGAGGAATAAACTTCAGGTTAAAACCTTGTGTTTTGTGTCATTACTTTCTTCGCCTTCCTTTTTACCCCTGCAGTGACAGTGTGTCAGAGGGTAACAATGGGAAAGGGAGCTTTGCTGCGTGTGGGAATAATAAAAACCAGCAAGGTCTACACTGTGGGGTCCCAGTCTGCAACAAGAGAAATAGAGCACTTGCTTTGCCTTCTGATGTACAGCAAAGAAAAACAGAGGCAGGTTTAGGCGGAACTTTAACTAAATGGTTTAGGTTTTGCAAGCTATAGCCTTGTAGCCTTTAATGTACTGAATGAGAAAAATGAGTGGCTCACTTACTGTGGGGATGGTGAGACACTGGAACAAGCTGCCTAGAGAAGCTGTGGATGTCACATTCCTGGAAGAGTTCAAGGCCAGGTTGGCCATGGGGCTATGACTAACTAGCTCTAATGGAAGGTGTCCCTACCCATGGCAGGGGTTTGGAACAAGATCTCAAAGGCTCCTTCCACCCCAAGCCGTTGTGTGATTAATAGCTCTTGATATGTAGCAGACATGGTTACAGATGACAGTACATGACTGACAGTGTGCTGAGAGTGGGTGTCCCTCAGCAGGATTTGCTGTCAGCGTGGCAAAGATGTGGGACATTGTTCGAGGCTTTATCCAGCTGGGGTGCTGCTGCCTCCCTGCCATGAAAGCAGAGGTGAGACCCAGCCACGATGACCCTTGAGCAGAGAAGGGTGCATCGGTGCAGGAGTGAATCAGCCCAGGTGCTCAGCAGTGCCCCATGGGATGGGAGTTTGGAGAGCTGCCAGGCCCAAAGTAGCAGCAAAGGTGTCATCCTTTTAAGCAGAAAGCCTTGGTGGCCCGAGGAATTTCTGCTGCCCAGGCAGCTCCATAACCTGAGGTGCTGTACAGTCTGCAGTGACTCTGGTGACTGCTCAGAGATGTTATTCTCCTACTGTACCTGACATGCAGTGATGGGGAGTGGAGGGAGCTGCCACCATGGAGCTCCTCTTCTCTAGCAGAATGAAGCCTATCACTGTTTTATCTCTGTCTCCTCTTGGTCCCAGTGCTGGGAAGGGGGGTTGAAATGTGGCAATTGTACCTGTGCCAGGGAAGGTGGTTTTAGGTTTTCAGGGCTTCCTGAACATTGCAGCTCTAGTACATTTTGTCCCCAGACATGTCTTTATTTTTCATTTCTGTGGTTTTTCAGGCAAGGCGGCTCAGAGCACTGTCTTCCTGGGTGTCCTAGGTTGGTGGTGAGGACAAAAAGGGACAAGAGAAAGCTGGCAATTGGAGCCAGTGGTCAGAGGAGCCAAGAAAACAAACAGCTAGGAAAAACACCTGGCTTCTGGGACTTATTTCCTTAAGAAGCAAAGTGGAGAGCAAAAACATGTGGGGTGACTAAGATATGAAGGAAAACCATGCTCATGTTTGGCGACAGTCCCTGCCTTTCAGCACTGAGGGTAGGGCTTGGTTTCTCCATCTTGCTCCAGGGCTAGTACATGTGTGGCTTTCATGGACAAGACTCCCACTCCATCTGCCCCTTCTCCTTGCTGCTGGCTGACAGAGCCACTGGCAGAATCAATACTGGAAATAATACCCTGCTGCGACCCCATAATGTAAAAACAGTCTTACAGAAACAAGTCTCCGGGGGAATTGGATCTTCATTTTCTTTTAAGAATACTCCAGTTTCTCTCAATCAGGAGAAAACTGCTCTCCTTATGAAATGAAAGGCGGTGAGTGCATGGAGAACAGGCATGGTACAAGGTGAAAACAGTTCATGTTCCTTTTGGAGCAAGGAGAGTTTCCTGTGCTAGAACTTCCTTAGAGTGCAGATCAGCATTGGGTACATCTGACAGAGTACAAGCATCTGTAAAACATGTGCTGCTGTCAGACCTGGTGATCTGTCCTCCTTTTATGGGTCACAATGAGAAAGAGGTACTTTAGTATGTCATTTATCTCATTTAGAGGAGGCATTGGAAAAACAGGCTCTGGAGGGGGGACTTCCTCTGTGCTGACTGTTCAGGAAGCTTTGATGACTTGCTCTGGCGTTGAGGTGTGACGTGAGATCGGCTGGGTCCTGCCCCAGCACAGCTGGGAGTGAGATCTTAGCTGGGGATGCAAGTGCCAGAGGGCAGAGGCTGGGGTGTCTAAATGTGGGAGCTAATGCTGGGTCTGTGGTTACCTTCTTCTGTGGAGAACTGAAGCACCAAGGTAGTGCCCATCCAGTAACCTGATGGGAGACTTTCAGAGCCCAAACAACACTGAGTTGTCTGCGCCTTAATGAAAGTTAGTGAAGGCCATGCTGTCTTGCTTCTTTTATGTAATTAAAAAATGCCAAACCAACAAAAAACATATATATATGTATATGTGTGTGTATGTTATCTTTTGAAAAATACCTAACACATAGGTGTTCCTTTTAGACGAATGTGCAAGAGATGGAGAAGCTTCCTTATGGTCCAAAATGAACAGGATTTGCTCTTCTTTCTGTAGGAAGAAAAAAAAAAAAAAAAAAAAAAAAAAAAAAAAAAAAAAAAAAAAAAAAAAAAAAAAAAAAAAAAAAAAAAAAAAAAAAAAAATCACTAGCCTGGTTGACTGACATGTGTCCTGCAGAACCAAGGACCCAGACTTTTCCGTAAAGCCTTGATACATGAAACAGAGTCAAAACCCAAATACTCAATTGTGCTTAGATCCATGGCTCATCTGAAAACTGGCTGGTGCCTTCCTGCTGCCTACACCCCCTGTGCACTGTCATGGATAGGTGGTCCAGACTGACCCGATCCCAAGTGCCCACACGTGCAGTGAGTGAACCCTTTCCAAAGTGTTTTTTTTTCCCCACATGAGGAAACAGCTTCCTTAAGTATTTATTACTTTGCCTTGTCTCCTGATTGAAAGGATACTGTGAGCCCTCTGCACAGGGCAAATGTTAGGGTGTTCTTCTTTTTCTCAAATGAAAGTATAGCAACATTCAAGTTCCAGTGGAGCAGTGATGTTTCATCAAAGTCTAGTTGACCCTGAAACCTGCTACTGTGTTATAGTTTTGAGTAAACCAGGAGAGCAGGGTTTCTGATACACCAGGTGCTGTCTCTCATGTTTGGGCTGTATTGCTGCCTCCATAGGGTTGTGAAAAACGAGGTTCACTTCTGGTAAATTATAAAAGGTTTAATAAGAATAAAGACAATAGGAGACAAACATAAAGCAAAGGATTAGTACGGCCGGGTGCCTTGGCATTCAGCCAAGAAGCACAGCTACTAGGGTTGGAGACATTCATTAAATACCTTTTCCATTGCCCCAACCTGTTGCATATTCATAGGGTTACATGCCTTAACTTATACATTACTCAAACATTTCTTTGAGTTTGGGTGTTTTAGCTTATCATCAATAAATTTTGGGTGACTTGTTTTTCTTGAGAAGAGTTATGTGTCTTTCTCCCCTCTTCCAGGCATTTCCTCCCATCTGCTGTTCTGGTTTGTGTTACTGTTATCATAGATAAACCAAGAAGAAGATAACCTTACATATTTTAGTCACACAAAGGACCCACACAGCTAGCAATACATACTTAACTTACAAGATTGCAAACGACCAAAATCTTACATACAAATGCGAAAGCCAACCTTATTATATATTTATAGCAAGGTTAAGGAGGAATTGGCTCTTCCTGCTTGAAAGAGCCTTTCATAACATTCTGGTGGTCTTTTGGAACACCAGCTGCTGGTGATAACCTGAGGATGGAATTTCTCCTGTACAACCATTTGAACAGTTGTAATTTCAGTAGCAATTTCCCTTTGTTCACTCTGCTCAAATGCACTTTTCTGATGATTTGTAGCAGAGGATTCATTAGCTGCTTTTTCAGCAGGACAGCTCTGCTATGCATGCAAGTCAGTGTTGATATTATAACACATTTGTCTTTAATTTGAAAGCCCATTGCTCTTACACATGTTCACTGTCATTGCAGAAGTGTGCTTTTTGTTGGCTTTTCTCAGGAAGGGATGAGGGGATGCAGGAGTAAAATTTGTTTAGTAAAGAAACATCATTTCTGTTCTCTGTTAACAGCCAAGTGAAAGAATAAAGCCAAAAATACTGGTCAATCATAGAGAAGTAAAAGGAGCAATGCTCTGCAAATGTGGCTGACGGATGTGAAAACATGATTCATTTTCAGAAGATTTTGTATTGTAATTCTGCATCACACCTCTGGCTCTCAGCACTCTGCTCTCTGTCTCTCACTGTGTTCAGCTCATAATATTTTGATTATTTGTCACTAGATGGGCAGCTATAGCCTTAATTATGATGTGATCTAAAATCCCCTGAGAAACCAAAACACTTGAAGACAAGGAAAGATGTTGCTAAATAGCACATGATATAGCTGGAAAATCTGACCACAGAAAGCCCAGATGTCTGCTAGAGACACTATTTTCTTAATTACCTAGTTTTGGGTACTTAAGGAGGTGTCTTAAAAAGAAACAAAACTAAGTTGTGGGCAGTTCTTTTGAGGTCTAGCATGACTTATGGATGATCCTTAGACTTTCAGATGCTTCCAGAAAAAACAAGCAAAGAAACCTCTACTGTATGCCATTTTAACATGTTGATTATTTTATTTATTTATTATTTTTAACTCTGGAAGCTTTTAAATCAAAAGTTTTATTTTGGGTTGGGGAGTACTAAGTCTGTTTCACAATGATGCTTTCCTTATTTGCAGGGTTTTTGCTGAACCTTTTATGAACGTTTGACTTTGCAGAACCCCCTGAATTACCATCTGCCCATGTGCAGCTTTGCTCCGAGGTGGCTCTCTGGTGCTCTGGCTGCCCTTTCTCAGTGCCAGGCCTTGGGGATTCACAACTTCCCAGCACAAAGCACTTACCCTGTAGTTCTGCTTTCACTCTGTTGTA
This sequence comes from Promerops cafer, assembly GCA_013398275.1. Lineage (NCBI taxonomy): Eukaryota > Metazoa > Chordata > Aves > Passeriformes > Nectariniidae > Promerops > Promerops cafer. Next base: position 273,365 of record VZSE01008843.1, read on the forward strand.
TTCCAATTTTTTCTTCGTTTTTTTTCCCTTCTGATCTGCTGCTGCTGACCTTGCTGAACCTCTGTACTGACCTGAATCTTATGCTACCCTGAAATATCATGCACAGGAAGCATCTGGCTGTTCCCCTGCTGTATGGGGCATTCTTTCAGCGGATTATCTCTGTTTCATTCTGCTCCATTCTGGTGCAAAGCCTGCAAAAGTCATTTGACAAACCTAAGCTCTCTGCAGATCCAGATCATCCATCTCTCGCCACTCCTGAGACGCCAGTGATTCCCGCGGTGTCCACTTGCTTGGAGCTGGCTGCCTTGGGGCATTTGTCAGGTTTGCTTTTTTCCCCTTCTCATTGCTTTGTCAGTCATACCCCCTAGAAAAGGAGCTGCAAGTTGCTAGGAGGTGAATCAAAATGTGCTCAACTTTGGGAAGTGAAGTGTGTGATGGAGATGGGATTTTTAAACATTCACTGACAGTATTCATGGTGGCAAGGAGGGAGTTTGTTTCTCACAAAGTGTCTGGCTTCTGCACTTGCAGATTTCCCATTGAGATGGAAGTTAGCTTTGGTTTTGCAGGTGCAAGAGAAAACAAGTGTCTGTGGCTTCCTTCCGATTTTACACTGGCTTTTCCTTTCTTTTAGTAAATTTGGCTCAACTGCTTTGCACAGCCCTGGCAGGTACCCAGCTCCCCTCATGTTTCTTTGTTGAGTCAACAATAAATCCAGCCAGAGGAGAACAGCTTAATGGTCTGTAGTAATCATCTATCCAAAATCCTGGCTAAAATCTTCATCTCTCCAACCTGTGTAGCTCCTTTTCTCCCAAGGGGAACCATTTGTGTTTTGCCAGAGGGTCCTTGTTGTTCCTTGGTGTGTACTCGAGGCTAGGTTGGATGAGGCTTAGAACAACCTGGTCTAGTGGAAAGTGTCCCTGCTCACAGCAGGGGGCTGGAACTGGGTGATCTTTAAGTGTCCTTCCACCCCAAACCACTCTGATTGTTTCTTGTGAGTAGTGCAGGTGATGTTGGTGAAGCATAAAATGGCTGGGACCCCTGGGATCCCCATATCCCCGGTGAAATATGCGCCTAACATGTCCCCTTTTGGAAAATCAGGAGAAGCTTCAGTTGGGATGTAATAACTTTTTCCAGGCTAAAATATAATCTGCTCAGTTCCAGATAAATAGGTTTCACTTTGATGCTGCAGATTTTAGTCTTGTGCGCTATTGCTGTGTTGATAAGATTAATGATGTTGTCATGGTCATCTTAATGGTGTTTCACTAAAATGCCCCTTTTTCAGGTTGGGTAGAAATGTGGGAATCTCTCCCTTCATGTTTTACTCTTTTTTTTCTAACTTTCCTATTAGCAGGATAAGCATTGAGCTGTGATTCCCAATGCTGAGACCAGAAGGTCTATTCAAAGAATTCAAAACCTCGTTGTTCCTGAGGGCCTACTGCGGGGTATTTAATATTTGGGGCTGCACCAAACCCCTCAGAATACAGCTGCAAGGAACAAAAGCTTCTGAGAGATGTACTTACTTATTACTGTGTACAGTCATACATTATAAAGTTTAATGTTTGCTTGCAGACTGGGTGACAGGGACTCCATTTGCACTATGTTTGCCTCTTAATCATTGTGATAATTTCTTATACATCATCTCTAGAAGGCAGATTAAGTCCAAGCATCACAAAAGCTCTTATGGTATTCCTGCTGAGATCTGCCCAATAAAAGCAGCACTAGGTTTATTTTAATATTTTTTTTTTTTGAGGCAAGGTTCTTATTTACTTGTTATCAAAGCATGCAATTACTTAAAGACATTTTTCTTCTGCTCATGAAATAAGCCCCTGCTTATTTCTCTGCTGATGAAATTATTATTTCTCTGCTGATGAAATAAGCCCCAGAGTCGCACCAGTGAGGTCACCAAGGTACCTGCAAATGAGGTGCCTGAGCTTAGCAGCAGTTTGCTAATTGCAGCTGACGGGGTGCCCTGGAAGCAGCATTCCTTAGCCAGGTGCCCTGGAAGCAGCATTCCTTAGCGAGGTGCTGTTGATCGGTGGCAGTTTCCAGCCAGGGTGTGTGGCATGCTGGTGGCTGTGCGGCTCTCAGCATCGTGGAGATCCTGAAGTGAGTGATAACTCTCTGGTCAGCGCATGAGCAGAAGCAGAGCAGACATCCTGACAGAGACCAGACAGTGCTGCTTGGTTCACAGCACAGTCCTTGTGAACTGCAAGAATTCATTTTCCCTTTTGGGGCCCCTGAGCTTGAGTTTCAGAACGAGAACCATATTTTGAGCTCTTTGTTCCGGCAGAAAATCAGCTCCTCTTTCCTGCTGAAACTCTCTCAGTGCTGCAAAGGTGTAAAAATAAGCCAGGCTCTGGCTCATGCCTTAAATTTAGTGTTTTGTGTTTGCCAGATTGACTCTTTTGGTGGGCCCTCTGTGCCCCGTGCAGGCTGTGGCTGAGCAGGGGAGGTCCCACAGTTCTGTCACGCTGTGCTGAGTGTGGCTGCTCTTGCTGCCTACAACTCCTTCCGCTCACTTCATGTGAGATGTCTCTCTTCCAAGTGAGTAAACCACAGATGCAACTTTCTGCAAAATTACCAACTTTTACAGAACACTTATGGCTCCCTGCGAGGTCTCCTCCTCCGCTCCCACTGTGCTTCTGCTTTTCTAAAGGCAAATTAAACAGATCTATTCCAATCTGACTGAAGCCATTGAGTTACTTAAACAGATTGACCTGATGTGGGCTTATCAATTTCTTTAATGAGGTGTCCTCTGCAACTTCTGCTTGGCTTTCTGCCATCCTTCTCATTAAAAAATTTATTTTAGAATCTCTTTGTTCCAGGTGGAGCCATTGCCAAATAGTTGGCTGGGTATATGCCTGACCCTTACCCCTAATAATCCTTTAATTTTCATTTTTAAATCTAGTAAAGGCACTGAGAAATTACCTTGCTTATGGATGTATGATTTGGAAAGTATTTTAAGTGAGAAGCAGCAGTGAAGAGGGTGCTTCATCCCTCTGGCTCCATGGAAATAACAGAATGAAGTTCAATATTAAAATGCTGGTTTTTGCAGCCTGGGTGAGATGTCTTTTTATGGTTACCTCTTAAAACAACAACAGTGACAGATTCCACCCAGGCTGGAGGGATAACTACTTCCCATTGAAACTTCTTATGAAATTGAACTTTCAGGATCAAATGGTGGATATCTGAAAGGTTTACCCAAAGTGCAGGGAAAAAAGTAATTGTTGATGTGTAGAAAAACTGTTGTGCTCTTTGGGGATGAGTATGGATTAAAACCGGTTGGATTCATCCAGATTTGCTCCCATAAAACTGTATGCTGTCCTTGAGCATCTCTTCCTGGGCATGTCTTTCTTGATGCTGATGGTCCTTCCCCTAAAGCTGTTGGATTGGCTGATGTTAGGAGATTATTTTAGTCTTTTTCTTTGAGCCATTAAGGTCATTTATGTATTGTACATCAGTCAAGGCCAGATCCTCCACATGTGCATGAAGTCACACCTGTTTGAAGCCCTTGCTCAGGCTACAAGGAGAATGCCTGTTTTGTACTCCAGATCCTTCAACTCAAACCTTCACCCAAAAGCACCTCCCAAGTTCTTCCTCCTCTCCAAGAAAATAACAAGCAGTGCTTCCTTCAGGTCACAGATAATTAATCCTTCAGGTGTAAGCCTGAGCAGAGCCCTCAGTGCTGGGAAGGGAGGATGTCCTTCAGTCTTCCTCTCAAACAAAACCGACTTTCTGCAAAAGTCCATGTCATCCATGTGTGTTGGGCACAACACGGACAGTGTGGGAACTCTAAGGAAGCACAGGCAGAGAGAGAAATGAGTGATTTTTGGGTGCCTGTTGTATGGAGCCGTGAGGTATAGGGCAAATGCTCACTCTGTCAGGGTGCAGCGTGCAGGGACATCAAGCCAGATACCTCTGGGAACATTACCACTATTACTACTACTGCTTTGGTTGTTTTTCTTTTAAGACAAAGTCTCTGTAGAGTTTAGGTGCCAGTGTGGGAGAAGGGCTACTGACCAGAAGGAGTTTAATGCACAAGTTTGCACTCAGACATCCTCTTGTTGTCGTCTCTCTGACTCTTTCCCAGAGCAGAGTCCAGAGTTCTATCTGAGCCAAACAGGTTTTAGCAGGAACTGGTTTTGCCTTCATCTTCTGCATGTTCTGTCTATATTTAGTGGGGTCAGGTTCCCAACTCCACTGAAGTGTTTTGTTCTCTCATTCTGGTAGAAATAAAACCTATTTCATGCAAAGTTGCTGCAGCAGAAAAGCCTTCTGCTCTGGCAAATAAACCACCTCTGCCCCAGTCCCTCCTGCTTCAGACACCCAGCCTTGCTGCTGACAGTATTTTCATCTCAAATGCACAATTAGAAGAGCAGGGCAGGGAAACCCAAGATATATCTTGCAGAATAGATACCTTCTATGTAGAAATACATCTCATTCCCAGAGAGGGAAGAGGAGGAGTGTGTGTGGCTGTGGGCCCTGGAACCGAGCGGGATGCAGGGAAGTGGAGGCATCCCTGTGGCATTGGTGGGGACACTGTGTTTGAGATCCCAGCAGCGTGCTCCAGCCTCCTGGCTGCAGAGCACAGTCACAGGATTTATTACTGACTGCTGCTGGATTTTTATAAAACTGATGCAGCAGAGCATTTGCATCTGCACTGTTTAAGGGGAATGACCGTGTGGTTACAAAGTTAGATGTGTGCTTAGGTGGCTTGCTGAGCTGGTATTCATTCAGAGAAAATAAATAGGTGCTTCCTGGCTTGAGTCTGGGGCCAGTGTGTGCAACCTGGTTAAATTTAGGGTGTTTCAGTTCTGAGTGCCTAACTTAAGATACCTCAACACAGAAGTTAATAAAAAAAAAAAATATGAGCACCCACCAGAAAAGCAGAGCCTTAATGGCATTGAACCATATACAACACTCATTTTTACAGAGGGTTTTCCAAGGTGTGTGGTCCAAGCAGTTGGATAATGAATGTAAAGCTGTCCAGAGGACCATGTGTATTGGGTTTGCAGACAGTATTGTTGAGCTCTTGACCACATATAGACCCCTTCTGACTCAAATACTCAGATAGCAGTCTGCATGGAAGCCACAAGAGTTTGGAGAAAACACAAGGTGTTTTTTGTGTCCTGTGTGTGCCCAGTGGGCCTGATCCTGCATTCCTGTGCTGGGTCTGAGAAACTGATCATTAAAATCAAAGGGGTCTTTGACTGACTAAGGAGTTCAGACTGTATTGCTGTGGATTTTAGTTCCTTCCATTCATTTTGCTTTGATTATCAGTACAATGCTTTATTTTTGCACTGTGTAATATTTTATTAAAGGCACATTTGTAGCTAATAACATTTATGAAGAGGCAGCTTTGACTGAAACTGCATCTGAATGTCACTTGAATAATGAATGGGAATGTCATATATCCATTAAAATTCGAACAATGATAACTGTATGTGTGTTAGAGTCCCCTTTTTGATGGATATGGCCAGCAGCCATTAAAATACAGTGAGAATTCTTGTTCACAGTACCACAGTGGCTGATAATAACACTCTTAATAAGAATTTGCAGCTCAAGACACCAATTTTACAAAAGGGATTTACTGCAGCTAACAGCAGCTCTGAAGATTTAAATGTAACCATTACTCAGTTCTACTTTTTTTTTTTTTTTTTTAAGTCTCATTTATGTAAAGAAAGGATTTTACTTCCCCATCACTCTCTGGAGTTGGTTTCCTGCTGGCCCTTATTAAAAGTTACTCACTTTTGGAATATAAAATATTAGCCAATATCCCCACTGGTTTAAAAGAAAAAAAAAAGCCAAAACTTTTCATCCTATTTTTAACACAGAGGGTTTGTAGAATTTAGAAATAGATGTGGCCTACTGGGTCATCTAGTCAATTTTCTACACCCTTCCATTATTTCTTGCAAGCCTTCATGTTTCTGGGCTTTTTAATGTTTATAGATGCATTATTGCTGCTGCAGCTGTTCTCCAGCTCAGTGATGTGTGGATGTCACTGGGCTCTAACAAGGAGACTCACGTGGCACTTTGAAGTTGGAGGAAAATAGGGAAAAATCTTCTTAATAGAATCTATCCCAGAAAGTGACTTTGCTTAGCTTACAGTAAATACGGGCTGCTTCAGAAAGTGTATTAACTATAGAGTCCTGTAACTGTTTTCTTGGACCTACAAAGCTGATGCTAGAGGCAGTATAGTACAGTGGCTGAGATGACTGATGGATTTATATTCTGCTTTTTGACCTTCAAAAAGTCACTTAATCGAGCTTTTCCTTTCCCCCCTCATCCCTTCTGCAGAGCAGGGTTTATCTGAGCAAAAAGTGCTTACTAAGCACTAACTGAACACCTACTGTGCCAGGACCCTGAGCTTTATCTCTCAAGCCTGGTCAAATGCAAAATGATAGGTTGGTCTTCTGAAGAAATAGGTTGTTGAAAGAATCGTGTAGGCTCAGGTTTTCAACTGGCACAAAAAACTGGATTTCTTAAGGATTTGGCAAGCTGAGTTTAGCTTTTCTTCTGTAAATACGGATATAGTTTGTTGACTTTGATGATTCTTTACCTCCATCCCTGTGTTCAGTTCCGATCTGGCAGCAGGAGCTGGAAGGCTCATATCCTTGTGCATTAAACAGAATGCAGTGCCTAATTATTATCTTGATTAAATTTGGTGGTTAAGTGTTCTGTAATTGTGTGTAAGCTCAGACATCCCAAGATATTACTCAAAACCATGGTGACTGATCATCTGGTCAGAGTTGGGGTGGCACTCATTGATTAAATCTTACTTTAAAGAGAAGTTTGTTCACATCTCTGCAAGCACTTAAAGCTCTGTGGAATTTTGCTACGTTTCTCTTTGCTGAGCAACATGTAAAAGTACATCAAGTGCAAGTCTAGATAAGTAATAAATGTCAAGAAAGTATCTACAGAAGGATGTGTTTGTAAAATATATTAATGGTTCCTTGTTTAATTTAAGAAGACAGAAGAATGCCACATTCCCCATAAATTTCTGAAGTAAGTACAAAAAACCATGAGAAAATAAATATATGCCAGCATCATAACTTCCTCTTGATGACTAAAGCTATGGCATTTTAAAGCCAGGGATGAAGCAATTTTAGGCGTGATTCAGTTGAAATCTCTGCCTTTCTCTGTCCTCTCGGAATAAACTACCCACGCATTTTAAATTTTGCTCCTTTCACATACTATGGGATATTGATAAAAATTATAATAATAAAAAACAATGCCCCTTATAGCAAAGAAAAGGCAGTCTGGTAATCAAATGTTTTCAAGCTCGGTGCAACTTGGACTGAAAGACTGGAATATCACCCAGTAAGAAGTTTGTGGAGACAAAATCCACTTGGATAAAAAGTACAGAGCTATGCAACTTGACAGGCTGAGTCCTAAAGGGCAGCAGTCTTGGAGCCAATAGTGTCTCTCATTTTGAATAATTGCTGTGCAGCACAGAATCAAACATTTATTGCTGAGTACAGGTGCATTTGCTCTCCCTGGTGACCCTCTATAAGCAAATGTGCAAGACGATTTTATTACCAGGAATGCAATTCACACAAACTGTTTGCTTTAGAGAATTAAATAAACCCAGACAAAGGACAGTCAATACTGTTGTTTTACCTTCTTGCATTTAAATGCTGCTTCCTGGATGGTTCAATAGGGAGCTGAAAGACAGAGGGGTTCTATGTAATGATTCATGTGAAGAAATTTACCTTTGAGGAAAAGCCACAAGAGCACCAAAATCAAGGGGTTGCTTTGCTGTAGACAGATTCAGAGTATCACCTTCATCTGAGCAGGCTGCTGTGATTGATGACTAGTGGGAATTTGGTTGACTGGAGAAATCTTGGCTAAAAAATGTGTTTCCAAACTGGAATGGCCGAGCAGTGGCAAAGCTTTGATTTTGCTGCCAATGCAGCATTTGAAGAGTGAAACCATATTTGTGGCTGTGGTTGAAAGAGCTTCTAGGAGACATTTGAACCCATGCCATGAATTTTTAATTAGGAGCATTTTTCAGTGCAAGGGAAAATGATATCTCAGAGCAGCACTTGCCTGGGAAGGGGCTATGATCAGTCTTGCCTTTGGGTAGAGCCTTCCCTGAGACCAGTCTCTCTTCAGTGCAATTAAAAATAAAGGCATCTGGTGCCTGGCTTGTAGTCATGACAGCACATTGCACGGCTGTGGAGGGACATTAGGAGCCATTTGAAGTGCCAACTAGTGCCTTGTTATTCTGCTGTGTTCGTGCAATGTTGACTATCCCTTGCTAAGACAAAATTAGACTACGCAGAGTCAGAAGGGTTAATGCCTTTGGTCTTCTCCTTTCTATCAGCTTTATGAGCACAACAGGGCTAAAGCAGCCCAAGTCTTTGTTGTCTTCATAAGCCCTTGGGAACTCCATTCAGAGATACAGATGCAGATACAGATCCAACACCCTGGACTCTCAAACTTTGTAATTGCTTGCATTCAGATACAGGCTGGTGTTCTCTCCCCCAGCACTGTGTTCTGTACAGTGATAAGGTAAAGGAAAAGAGAAGCACTGTAAAATATATATTGGATGTGATTGATAACACCACATGGAAGCAAGAGTAAATACTGCAATGCTGATTTATCTTTCCAAGACCAACACCTGGGCTTTTTATGAGACTTGGACTAACGAATATAAACACTGGGTGACAGCCACAGTAGGACTGACTATTCAGGCTATACCTCCAGTCTGTCCAGTTATTAAGAGCCAGCACAGAGCAGTGCAGAGAAGCCATCAGAACATTGCAGGAAGTCCTCAGCTGTTGCAGATCTGTTTGTGGGGCAGGGATGAGATCTCCTAGGGCTCAATCCCAGCCAGGGTATTCTGAGGTGTTCATCCTCTTCAGGGTTCAGGATCAATTCTTCAGCCCCATGGAGCACAAACATCACAGACATGGGATGAAAGCCATCATGGACCATTTTCTGTGCATCTGACCCTGGGTTTGGAGCAACAGGTTTTGTCCTGAGAAAAGATAGGAAGAAGGAGATGTGTCTTCTCAGCACTCTGGAGAGTGTGTGATCTGGCAGAGGAGTCTTTACCAAAATTTTCTTTGCAATCATTTGTGAGATAAGTAAACTGGAGGCATCACACACAGCCAAATGAAATGGAAGCTATGGCAAAGCTGGTCAAGGGGACTTTCTCCTTCAGAAATTCATGTAATGGGTGACCCAGGCTTTCAAGACAGAATATTTGGCAAGTGAGTTCAAAATGAAGAAATTCTCTTATTCACTCAAAAGCTCATGCTTCTTGCCAACCCAGTAATGTGCTGTTGGGACAGGTAGAAAGGGCTGCTTTCCAAAAATAAGCAGATATTATGCAACAAGCTTAGTTATATTAATAAGTGAAAAACGTATGCACTATTCATTATCTGCTTTCAAATCCAAGTAGAAAGTCATACTGATGATTACTGATTATTTTTTCATTCTTACAAAGAGAAGTGTTTGAGGTAAGGCAGAACTCAGTCTTTAGCATTCTTTTGATTCCACATTGCAGCTTGGTAATTGATGAAAGATGTTCCAAGTGTTGAACATGTTACTTGAAACTTTTCTCTTGGCTTTGTGATCTGAAGTAGGTCTGACAAGTTACATCACAGGACACTCCCTCTAGCAAGAGTAACACCCTTCTTGCAGGACCTGCTTCTGGAGTTCTCATTGAAGTGAATGGACTTGATGTGGATAGATAGCATTTGTCTCTATTCTGTTATTTTGGGGGGGGTTGTCCTGATTCTGTTGAATATAGGAGCTGTCCCGCATGTAATGTCCACTATGTGGACATTATGTTATAAATAGGACCAATACTAAAATCCATCCTTAATTGTTTTTAAAAAGGGATTTTTGGATAAAGCAGCTGGTGGAAACTATTTGAAAGACTCAGCTGGCTTTGCGTGAAGTTGGAGCATGCTCAAAATACACTGACAAGTCCAGCAGTGAAAAAATTCTCTGTTGTCAGCTGATGTATCTCCTTCCTCTGCACTCTGGGTTATTCTCACTGTGTCTCCTTAGGCACTGAATTTCAGTGTCTAAATTGGGAGCCCAGTAAATGAGAATGCAAGTCTGTTGGGTTTGCATGGCAAGGTTTTGGTAGTGGTTTTGGTAGTGGGGGGACTACAGGGGTGGCTTCTGTGAGAAGCTTCTGGAAGCTTCCCCCCATGTCCAGCTGAGCCCGTGCCAACTGGCTCCAAGATGGGCCAAGTCCATCTGCAAGGCTGGTGGTGCCTCTGGGATAATGTGTATCAGAAGGGGAAAAAGTTGCTTCTCAGCAGCAGCCAGAGGAGAGAGGAGGGAGTTTATGAGAGCAACAGCTCTGCAGGCACTGAGGTCACTGGGTCCTGGAGGATTGCACCCTGGGGAGGGGTCCCATGCTGAGGCAGTTGGTGCAGAACTGTAGCCCATGGGAAGGACTCACATTGGAGGAGACTGTGGAGGCTTGGCTCCCTGGGGAGGAAGGAGCAGCAGAGACAAGGTGTAGTGAACTGACCACAGCCCACATTCCCTGTCTTCCTGCACTGCTGGTGGGATAGTAGGAAGAGAAATCAGAAGTGAAGTTGAGCCTCAGAATAAGGGAGGAATAGGAGGAAGATGTTTTAAGATTTGGTTTTATTTCTCATTAGCCTGTTCTGATTCCCAAGTTGAGTCTGTTTTGCCTGTGATGGTAACTGGTGAGTGATTTCTCCCTGTCCTTATCACAGCCCACATGTTTTTCATTATATTTTTCTTCCCTGTCCATCTTAGGAGGGGAGTGACAGAGTGGCTTTGGTGGGCACCTGGCATCCAGCCACGGTCAACCCAGCACAGTGAGGCTCCCCACATTTCCAGTGGAGGGAGCGAGTCTCTGCACTGTGATCACTCAGGGGAAGAATTTAACTCCAAAATTACAAGTTTCCATTGAAAGCGTGAGACTGAGGCTTCTGTCTCAGAGATGGGCTGGAACTGCACATCCTGGATCTTATCCTGGGTGCTTGTGGGGAGTGATCCAAGAGCTTAAACACCTCCATTCACCTGCTCCATCATCACAAGGATACTTACATTACCCTCTGCAGGAGTACTGCTCTCTGCATAAGCAACCTGCTGTTCATATCACACTAAGCACCCAGATTCATGTCTCTGCAAGCTCGGTGGCCTAAAAGGGGTTGTGCAAATGTGAATAGCTGCATGTGGCTTGTCTGACCCAGAGAAAGGCAGTGTGTGAAATTTGGGCTTGTATGCCTACATGGACATACATACCTAGAAGAAAACAAATAAGAAACGAGTTGATAATATGTGCCTGTGTCACACTCAGAAATGCTCTTGAATAAGGTGGGTGACAGTAGCATGGTGTCTTCTAGATGCAGGTGGAGGCAGCAGAAAACTGTGGTGACTGGTGCCAGGCAAACCAGCTCCTGCTGCCAGGGCCCAGCACGAAGCCCTGTGGCTCCTTTGCAGGCATCTTATGGGTCACAGAATCACAGCGAGGGAACCAGCTGGTTAGCTCTCTGTCTGCAGCTTTCTTTATCCCATAAAGAGGTTCAAATGCTGCCCCCCGCTCCTTGCTTTTTGACAGATGACATTGAAGGACTCTCACTTTTCTTCCCCCCAGTTTTTTTTCAGGGCTCTCCCTGCCTCATCATGTCACAGGTGATGCCCCTGACAGCCAACCACTGACTTCTGCACCAGCAAGATTTTCATGGCATCATAGAGGCATTAAGGTTGGAAAAGACCTCCAAGATTATCAGGGCCAGATGTCTTTTTTCTTGTCCAGAAACCAGTCTGTGGCAGGGCTGCCTAAAACCCCCTCCTCCCACTGCAGGCATGAAGCCCTCACCCCACCCCAAGTGGCTGCTCCATGCTTCTGCCGGCGGCATCAGCGATGGGGCACATCGGGACCCTGGGAACAGCCACCCTGCCTCCCTGCTCAGCTGCCCTTGCCAGGCAGTGCTGCAATCTGGGCTCAGTTCCTGAAGCAAAACGCAGCTGAAGCAGCTCAGTGTTACCCTCTCCAGAGACCGGCTGCTCTCACCTGGCGCCTCGCAGCTAATCATAGTGACAGGAGCCATTGTTTATTTCCCTCCATCCTTGTCTTCCTTGCTTTATGGAAAATTAGAGCAGGCAGGCAAACCATCCATCAGCCTATAAATGCTGCAGAGTCTTTTGGCTTTGTGCTAAATAATTGTGCATTTTATTACTATTTACACATTTATTTTCCGAGGCAATAAAACACAAACTGCAGTCCTCAAGACTTTATATTTTGCATCTGTATCGCAGCAGCCGCACAGGCTTCAGCAGCAGCATGCAGCCTGCTGCCATATATTCACTTTCTTATTTTAGTAGGTCTAACATTTATTTATAATTATTGCCAGAGACCTTAAACAGGAATGCCAATTATTGATTTTTTCTTTTTTTAAGAAAAAGAAATTACTTTTTTCTTATTACTGCCATAGCAGCACAATCAAATTGCAGAGGCTAATCTTGTCCACAACAGTGGAAGAAAAGGCTCTTAAAAACTGAGATGGTGGTAAAGTTATAAAAAGCATCCCTTTACTCTAGAGTTTGTATATATGGAAATTATTGTGTGGGGGGGCAGGGGACAGTAATTCAAATTAGCAGCTCTGTTGGTGTCCGTGAAGGTGTGTGGGAATGGGAAAGATCTACAGCAGGAGCCATTGTAACCACTGCAAAATGAGAGCCTTTGCAAGTGGCAAGGGGGCTCAATGTCCCAGTGCAGCTGGGGATGGGGGCACCCAAGGTCTTGGGTGGATCCCCAAACTCCATTGCTGTGACTGAGGAGTGACTGCTGTGCCTGCAGGTTTGCACTGCCAGCAGTGCCCATGGGCTGCAGCACTTCCCATACAATGATTGTACATGGAACTCAGCTCCACTTGCCACAATCACTTGCACAAGGATATGAATTGGACCACAGAAGCCTTGAAACATATTTTTACAGTTTAAATCTCCCATTACCTTCTTAGTGCTAAGATATCTACCCATGCATTTGTAAACTAAATGGCCCTTGCCACTAGCCCTTGCACAGCTTGTGCAACTATGCCAGGAAATCTGCTGAGGGAGGCATCAGACTTGGCAAAGAGTGATGGGAACAGCAGCCAACTCCATCTTAAACTAATTTTTACCCCTGGCAGGGATGGCTGGCTAACAAGTGTTCAGAGGCTGAAACACAGCCCTGAAAAAGCTGCAGGTTGGAGGCGTGAAGGGGCTGCAGAGGGCAAAGTAACGAGTCTGCTACTGCAGCAGCTTCCCATTCCTGATGATTTACTGTTAAAATGCTGAGCAGCTGTGGGAAGGGGAAGAAGTGGAGTTAGGAGGAGAGTTGGGAGCCGGGGATGGATGTTACATTTCTACCTCAAGCTCTGTAATGGTGAGAATAAGATGGATGCCTGCAGGCTCACTCACCCCCTCCACATCTTCAAAGCAGAGCTGGTGACAGCATGTCTCGTGTATGGTGGTATTTGGAGGGATTACCAAAAAAACGGCTTGTCATGAGCAGTTGTCATGGGGGTTGAATAAGCCGCTTGTTTTGTGCCACCTTCCCCTCCAAGGGGTTCTCCTTCCACAGCAAGTGAACCTGAGTGGGTCAGGAAATAAAAACAGAGATGATCAGTTCATCTCTGTGATGCCTTCCCAAAGAGCTTCAAAAACAGTAAGGAAGGCAGCCCTGTGTCAGCTGGGAGGGGTGTGATGTCCATGCATGAATGTGGCAAGAGATGCTGTCAGAGCAAAGCTGGATGTTGCTGAAAACAGGGATGCACTGTGTGATTCAGTCTGAGGAACAGAAAAGCAATCCTGAAGGATTCTGCTCTGCCTTCCTGGGGGCATTGAGTGGCAAAAGTTGTGGAAAACAGTGAGGTGTGGATTCTCAGCATCTCTGGAAACTCATACCCCAAACATCTCATGTGGAGTACCACAAATGGAAGCAGTGAGTGCTTTGGCTGTTACTTGTCATTGCACAGCCACAAATGCCACCTGAACTTTGTCACTTAAAGTCTGGCTTTTTCTTTTTTTTTTTTTTTTTTTTGTCTAGCACTATTAAGGTTTTTCTTTCTTTGCTTGCTCATCAGGAAGACAGCTCTATTTTCATTTCTTAATTAGCTTGGTATTTCTACACTCATTCAAAGATGTCTGGCCAACTTGAAGTAACGTGTAACACCTGCCAAGCCAAAGGCTTTGCACACCAGGACTAGATAGCCTGGGGACAGGAGAACCTGTGCTCTCACAGAGCTGTGCTGTCTGGCCTTGGGGCAGGTATCACCCACCTGCACGAGGGGGGATGTTGCTGACAGGAATCTGGGCATAAAGGAGCTTTATTCTTGCCCAGTAGCACTGGCGGGGCTGCAAAAACTTCTTTACTTGCTCTGCTATGACAGTGCTGGGAGCCTGGCCACCAAACGTGCAGCTCACCTCCATGGGTTTTGTAAAGTTGTTTCTGAAAGCAAATCCTGTTTTTGTTCTGCTTGTGTTGAACAAGTTGAGCTGTAAATCATGTTTCACACCATGGGTGCTATTGCAGACCCAGCCCTACTTTTTTGAGTTGGAGAAGGCACCAAAAACATACAGGGGCCTGTAGGAATGGGACAAGGGGTAATGGTTTTGAACTAGAAGTGTTTGATTCAGACTAGATATAGGAAGAAATTTTTATGAGGGTGGTGAAACATTGTCACAAGTTGTCGAGAGAGGTTGTAGATGCCCCATCCCTGGAAACATTCAAGGTTAGGTTGGATGGGGCTCTGAGGAAGCTGATCTTGTTGAAGATGTCCCTGCTCATTGCAGTGGAGTTGGACTAGATGACCTTTAAAGGTCCTTTTGAACCCGAACCCATGATTCTAATAAAAGCTGTGGGGAGGAAGAGGGGCAATGTCTCTCTCATTTTTTATCCTTTGCTATAGCAGAGGCGTTTTATCTCAGTGGGAGGTTGGTTTGGTTCAGAGCAGCAGAAGTTTGGACATCTCTGTGTGCCTCTCACCCTCCTTGCACGCAGCAGCATGACCCATATAAGGGTTAATTCCAACAGTAAGCCCTGTCAGCAGGTCAGTAAACCTGCTCCCAGACCCTTCCTGCTCCCTGCTAATCCAGGCAAATCCTCTTTCTGTGTACCTTCTCCTGTTTCTTCCATTACCTTGGAGTAAAAAGGTGAGGGTGAAGGAACGGAAGGGAAGTTATGGAAACACACTTTAGACATTTTGGTAGGTGCAGGAGAGCAAAATCAGGCTCCCTGAAGTGCAGCGTGGCCCCTGCTGTCTCTGTGGGCTCTGTGCAGATGGCTGTGTGCAGTGTGCCCACTCTACCTGCTCCTCCCCCCATGACTGCCTGGACAAAGGCATCCCAGGACTTCCCCTGTCTTTCCTAGCACAGAGTCATGTCCTGTAAATAAAGCTGAGATTATTTCCCCGGCTGCCTGTATATAAAATCAGGGTGACATTTCCTTCTGGGTTCATTTAGTCAGGAGAAAAGGAGGCTGAGGGGAAACTTTCTCTGCAACTCCCTGGAAGGAGGTGGTAACCTGGTGGGGGTCAGTCTCTTCACCCAAGTAACAAGAGATAGAATGAGAAGGATCAGGCTCACATTGTTCCAGGGTATGTTTAGATTGAATATTAAGAAAAATTTCTTCACCACAAAGGCTGTCGAACATTGGAACAGGATGCCCAGGGAAGTAAGGAAATCACCATCCCTGAAAATGTTCAAACATATGGATGTGGCACCTGGGGACATGGTTTAATGATGACTTGACAGTGCTGGGTTAACTGTTGGACTCAGTGATCTTGGAGGTCTTTTCTAACCTGAGTGATTCTGTGATTCTTGCCCCCTGCACTGCTGTGCAAGCCAGGGTGCAGCTTCAGCTCGTAGACTCTGCAGGGGGATGCTCTGAGGTGATCCAAAAGAGTTTGGTTTTTATTCAGGATCCCCGCACAGTGTTTCATCTGAAGGCAGGGCTTCTTTCAGTTTCTTCTTTCAGTCCTTTAAGACTGTTAAATAAGAGTTTGGGGAAGCACATTTTTTGCTGCTGTCTTATGATGTGGTACTGATAACATATCACTTAAGAGAGGCAAGAGAATTTCCTGTACTGGTTGTTTGTGGGGAAGGAGTTGAAAAGTCATCTATTAGTTATGTGTGACTGGTTGGTACTGCCTTTGCATGGGAGGAAACCTCTCAGCACCTCACCCAGCCGAGCCTCCCGCGAGTCTATGAACAAATGTCCAGGATTAAAGCCAAACTGTCTCAGCACGTCTCCGAGTGGCTCTGAGGGGTGGGTAGTCTTGTCCTTGGCCACCATTCTGGCTGGTAGCTCCACGAACAGAAATGACTGCAGGTATTTGTAAAGCTCAGGAAGGATCATTTTGCCTCACGTGCCTGTCACTGTGAGCCTCACTGCCGTGCGTCTCTCGCGCTTTCCTCACGGAG
Source organism: Promerops cafer (assembly GCA_013398275.1). Lineage (NCBI taxonomy): Eukaryota > Metazoa > Chordata > Aves > Passeriformes > Nectariniidae > Promerops > Promerops cafer. The sequence goes on from VZSE01008843.1 coordinate 289,772, forward strand.
GAAATGAGAGATGCACCAAATCTGCCATGCACATAAACCAGAGCAGGAGCAATGAAATTCAGAAGCAAGAAATACAGGAGGCTGCAAAATGAGAACAATTTCCATCAGCTGCAAGTTTGGAAACATCCTGGCAGCAGTGATGCTGGGAACTGGAAACTTGGAAACTTCATCTTTCAAACAAAGATCTAGCAATCCACTGGGGGACAGCAGCCCCTGGTATCCATTCTCTTTTCCTAAGGGTGGAAACTCCCCAGCAACAGCAATTACCAAGTACTGGATCATCCCCCTGTGTGACAACACTTCTGAGGCTGGGAAATCACTTCTCATTTTAGAGGGAATTGAAAACAATGGTGCCCTTCAGCCAATGCATCTCCTCCATAAGAAGTCATAGGTCAGTTCTCTGTCTAAGTTCTGTTTGTAATAACTTCCTTTTGGATGCAGTCATTATTTTTCAGCATTCACTTTTTATTCTTGAGCAGGAGAGGCATAGTATAAAAAGACTAAGAACTCATATTACCCTGTTTAAAACCAAGCCAAGCAGAACAGCACATTTCCTAGAGTTTCTTGGTGTACATTTCCTTGCAAATCTTAGAGAGATTTTAATTAAAAGTTTCTTTTTCCTTTCCTTAATAAAGGCAAAACACAAATAAAAATCCTGTAGCTGCCACTTCTAAAGCAAACTTTTGGACATAAATTGGTGTCTCATTTAAGAGAAAACCCAAAACCCCAGGGCCCTACTGCCTGTGGTCACTGGGGACCATTAGTTTTTAACAGTGTGCCCATTAAAACTTGCCAGGAGCTTTATTTCTAGAGCAAGTGGTGACATTTTCATAAACTTCATTTTAAAATTTACCATGAAATTTTTCATTGGAGTGAGAGCGGGATCCCACATTCATTGCAATAGTCATATGCACAAAACCTTGCAATCCCAAAGAAAAGCTTCCCTGTCCCACTGAAAATGGAGGGATGATTTAGGGGAAAGGATATTGCAGTGAGTGTGGGATCCTGTTCTCAGTGTTGGAATGGGAGGTGTGATCTTGAACCCAAGGACAGAATTTAGCTTTAGATATTGCCCTGCTGTGTGTTTTATGCTGACAAAGGGCTCTTGCAGTTATGTTCTCTTCAGGACAGTGACGCTGAGGCTGAAGCTCAGGTTTCTGACAAGCACCAAACCAGCCCATGTAGGACTAGTGTTTGTCTTTTGTAGATACACAAGAAGTTGTTCTTGGTTTTCTAATGTGTCACTAACTGGGAAGATGCTAAAGATGAAAGTATTATTGGGGAAGTCAGCAGCCAGGGCTTCCTCATCCTGATTCAATAATCAGGAGCCCAAAGGACAGAGATCTCCCCTCTGCCACTCTGTCATAGGTAAAAGGGTAAATTCAGGCTGATGTTTCCACAGAATCTGGCCTGCTACAGCTTGATTTCTAGGTAGAATGCTGGCAGCACTGCAGAGGGCAAGACCAAAACAATATTGAATTGGTCACCACTTTCTTGTGTTAAAATTTCTCCTTTTACAAAATCAATGATACCATTTTAGAATTGAAAAATTAAGCACTATATTAATTGAATCTTTCTCTGCTAATTATTTCTGTGTGGCTAAGTGATACTTTGAATTTCTCTTTTAATGAAGAAGCCCTTAAATATTCAAGGCTTGCTGGCTACCTTAGCAGACTCCCTGTTTATATTTTAGCCATCTAAGTAAGACAAGTGGAAAAGATGCCATAGTGGTGTGCATGTCTGTGTGTGTTTCTCCAGCTTTCAATTATCAGCATCCAAAACCTCAGTATTACCATTTTTAATGCAGTTCAGGAGGCCCAGCTGAGTGCTGTATGTGCAACTCTGATGTATGCAAATCCATTTTGCATGCAGCTCTTGACATATTTTCATATTCAGGATAATGGGAAGCTTCTTGTGTGCCACTTTGATGTATGCTAATCTTTGTTTCTCTAAAAACACTTTAAAAAGTCCAGACAAGTAGACAATATTTCTTCTTCAGTGAAACCCTGTGTTTTTTCTGTACCCAGGCTCCCACATAGTTCAGGACAAAGCTTCCACCAGTGGTGCACTGAAGGGCCATATTCATGTGCCCTGCTCTGGGCAGCTGCTTGTATCCATCAGGTATCAGAGACAAACTGAGATCTAGCAGTCCTCTGGATGAAAGGCAGCCTGAATCTTATGCATTTCTTTCTTGATTGTCACCTCTGGTGTAGTTGCAGGGCAAAAGCTGGAATGAGAACCTCACACACGGAGGCTGGGTGATGCCTGGGCTGGTAGCAAGAGCACACAGTGCAGTTGGATCCAAATAGGTCATGTACATCTATCAGAGACACAAATGATCAATCAATTAAAGTGGTTGCCTAATGGCTTTGTAATTCTGGCTTGTAACACAGTATATTAATTATCAAATGTGTTACTTATATCTCTCATGTATTTTATTGTTTTATTTATGGACTTCTTGTAAACTTTCTGTGGCTACCAAACTTATTATAGTGTGCACAGTAGATGAAAAACTTGGAAGCATTATTTTGTTCTTGCAAAGTTTGCAATGGGTGCCAGGTCCAGACCATGCACAGATGCTAAAACACCTCTGAATTTAGTTGTGGGTAGTTTGACACCTTTGTAGCACCATAAAGACTAAATGTAAATCCCAGGTTAATGAATGAGAAAATCCCTGTGTTGTCATTAAATCTTCCCGAGAGTGAACTCAGTCTGCCCGATGAATAAATGTTTAATGCAGTGCTGTGTCAGATGGAGCCATCGATTGTGAGAGAAATGCTGTTGGTTTAACGAGGATCCCATCAGCTGAGCTCCAGTTAGCAGCCCCACAGTGCCAGCAACTGCTTGGTATTGCTTCAGGGCAGGAATCCCAGCAAAGAGAGTCAGAGGTGCTCACATGGGCACAGAAACATTTTTCCTAGATTTTCCTACAGTTTTGGGATTATTGACATTATCATCAATATTATCATCATTACCATCTTATCTTTCTTGGCATTCAGACTCGTAATGCCATGAGATCCCCTGCAGTGCATTAATCACTTTCTTAATATCAGAAATTAATATTTCTCACAACATACTCTTTGAAGTCACGAACAACTGTATTTATAGCCACATACATCTCCCTACAGCTCTAACCAAGGAATAGGTTGGTGAATATTTTTGAGATGGATATTCACAGATGGTGCAGCAAAACACCTGTGGTGTTTTTGTATTTTTGTATTTTGTATTGGGATTGCATGGCCAGGTTTTGGTAGTGGGATTGGGGTTGGGGCTACAGGGTTGGCTTCTGTGAGAAGCTGCCAGAAGCTGCCCCCATGCCCAGCATGGACACCTGGCATCCAGATGGGGTCAACCCACTACACACCTTTAGTTCAGAGTATTCTACAGTCTGAAATAATCCTATATCCTCACCTGTAATCCTGGAAAATTAAAACAAATGCAGCTACAGGATTCACTTTTCAGTAGTTTTAGTTTGCATGTTTCTACTACTGCTGCTATCATTAGTTAGTCACTGTGTACTTGAATTACATGAAAGTAGTTTTCTTACTGTCTTTGGTGAATTAGCAAGACTTTAAAAACAATCTGTAGTCATCCCAACATGAAGCTAAAAGCAAAAAGAAGAGGTGATTTTATTTTCCTTTATCTTACAAGGAGTAAAAGGAGTGCTTTGTATTTGGAGGGTGGTGGTGGTGTTTTTGTTTTATTTTGAATTTCTAAATGTTTTGCTTTCCTTTAATTAGCAAAAGTTACACATTTTCCAGAAAAAGCTTTTGCAAAATGAAAAGTAGATTTCTTCATTGAAAATGTCAAAGATCCTTCTTTTTGAAAATTTCCTAATACAGCAAATCAAGATGAAAAATAGATTTAATTTTGACAAACTGATTTGAAACAAGACAGAAATAAAAATAAATTGTGCTTGAGAAACTCCTTACCTCTCCAATTCTAGACTTGTCGTATCATAAACCACTTAAAAATTCTTCTAGGTGCAAACACACATAGGTGTCCAGGAAATCCCTTTGATAACTCTTCTTTTCCAAGCAAAAGGTAGCAGAGCTTTGATCACAGCCTACAAATCACGTAATGGCATGGGAAGGATGTGGAAGTACAAGGGCAGTCTGTCCACCATGGACTTTGCTATCAAAGTTTGTCAACAGGAATCAAACAGCAATTTTTATGTGTCCAGTTGTCTTCCTGTATGTTTTTAAAGAACTCTTTGAAGTAGAGCAATTCACAGAGATAGAGTGAATAAATTTTAGTGAGCAAGTGAATTTTAGTTTAGGATTTTCACCACAGAGTTATTATTTTCATTGTCCCAGCTCTGGACTCTTGGCATGCAGCTCAAAAAAATCCCATCCCAACCCATGGTGAATATTGGTCCACCACAGAAAAGCTCACATCCAGCAGGTTAAACCTATGTGTCTGTCCAGCATTGCAAACTACAGGATAAGGAAGGAAAAGAATATTTTTTAAGAGCTTGTAACAATGTATTTGCTATTTAAAATGTCAATGTGTCTGTGGGAAAGGGGATTTGGAATATTTAAAAGAAAATGAAGTACCACCAGGGAAGCAGAGGTGCCATTTTCTGATTAATGGAGTATGTGCAAAGAGGTAGGTCTCCTCCAAAATCACTTTCTAGCAAGACAGGGACTGTGGAAGACATTCTGACCCGCAGCTTACTTTTCCACTGTTGTTTTCCAACACATCCCTGGTTGACCTGGCAGACTCCAACCTCTTGGCCGTAAATGCTACTGTTCACGACTTAGCTGGACAGTTCTGTCATTCCAGTGCTCCTATTTTGTCCTGAAAATACTTGACCTGAGGATTGAGCCAGAGGAATGGACCATAAACTGGTCAGCAGTGGAGCTGCACGTTAGGTTTGAATTCATCAACAAATTCAGGCCTTTTCCCTGGCCTCTCCCAGTTTACCTCATGGTTGTTTCCTGGTATGAAGATGAGGCTGAGTGCTCCCTTGGCACTGTAATGACCTGGAAAACCTAAGACCAAGCTCCCACTGGCAAGCTGTGGTGCATTACCAGTGCGCTTTTCTTCATTGAACCTGGCATGATACCAAGCCTGGCTGCAGTAACAAAAGGCCATTATATAAACAGTGACTTACTCACATTATAGTTCCCAGTGGAAATAAATTGATCATGAGTTTATCTCCACGGTCCCAGACATTCATGTGTTTCCACATGATAAGTGATACCCAGGTGAATGTCATCCTTGCAGAGCTGGTGCCACCAGTGGAGGGAGCTGGGCTCTCCCCACCCTTTCCCTTCACCCCAAACCCAGTTTCAATCCTCTCTCAAGGCTGGAAGTCAGGTGCTGTGTGAAGAGATGGTGGTAGGGGACATGACATTTATCAAATAGGAGGAAATTTTATTGGGATTATAGAATGGACCATATGCATTTTTAATTCTTAGAATCACAGAATCATAGAATTGGAGTTTGGGTCAGAAAAGACCCTTAAAGATCATCTAGTCCAATGGGGCCCCTCTGCCATGGGCAGGGACATACTCAATTAGATCATTTTGTTCAGCGTCCCATGCAACCTGGTCTCCAACACTTGCAGGGATGGGCATCTATCACCCTTTTGGGAAACCTGTTCCAGTGCTCCACCACTCTTGCTGTAAAAAATTCTACTTTGTATGTAGTATGAATCTGCCATCTTTTAGTTTAAAATAATTTTGCCTCATCTTGTCACTTCAGGCTCTACTAAAGAGTCTCTCCCTATGTCATGGTTTGGGACTGGCCCAATGCCAGTGCCCCCATGAAAATGTATTTTCTTTAACTAACTGCTGTGAGATGTGACCAGGAACAGAGCAGAGCAGGCTCAAACTTAGAAAAAGAGAGAAAATAAAACTTTATTAAACTACAAACTAACATCAGAAACACACCGGAAACAGAATGAAAACCTTTTAAACCATTCCTCCTCCTCCCACCCAATTTCA